>JALGBA010003959.1:0-81933 GCA_023970755.1 Azemiops feae
GGCCAGAGGGGAGGCCGGGCAGATTGCGGGCAGCGGCAGAGACGGGAAAGCCAATCGCACGTGTGCGCGAGGCAGAGGTGCTGCCCGGGGCCAGAGGGGAGGCCGGGCAGATTGCGGGCAGTCTTCTTGAATCTGGCATTCACGGACCCGGCCGGAGCGAAGGGGAAGCGAAGGGGAATGCCAGATCTAACCCCAGGGCGGTTCGAAAGGCCAGCAGGCTGGCTGGGGGTTTGGGGTGGAGACATGTGAGCCTTCCTCCGTCTTCTTGAATCTGGCATTCACGGACCCCGCTGGAGCGAAGGGGAAGCGGGATCAAAGCCAGATTCAAGAAGATGGAGGAAGGCTCACATGTCTCCACCCCAAACCCCCAGCCAACCTGCTGGCCTTTCGAACAGCCCTGGGGTTATATCTGGCATTCACGGACCCGGCCGGAGCGAAGGAGAAGTGGGATCAAAGCCCTTCTTTCGGCCGCAAAGAATGTAGCCAGGCGGGATTCACCTGGGGGTTGTGCCGGCTCTTCCTCGGGGCTGGCTCCAGCAATGAATGAGCCGGCTTTTCGCCGGCTGTGGCTGTGCACAACGCACCAGAGGGAGTTCGGCAGCCAAGGCTCTTTCCCCGCCCCCCTGTGCTCCTCCGTTGCCTGCGCTCTCCTCCCCTTGCGGAAGAACGGCAGCTGTGCTGGGTTCCCGGCTGCACTGAGCACGACCGCAAAAGGAAAGTGATTCAGCAAAGGAACCACCATCGAAGAAATTAAAACTGAGTGATGGAGGGAGGGAGGGAAGAACAATGAGAGGGAGAGAGGGACAGTGGAAGGAAGGGAGGGAAGGAAGGAAGGAAGGAAGGAAGGAAGGGACAATGGAAGGGAGGGAGGGAAGGAAGAAGGGACAAAGGAGGGAAGGAAGGAAAGAAGGAAGGAATGGACAATGGGAGAGAGGGAGGGAAGGAAGGCACTCACTCCAGTCCCATCCCCCTCCACCAGAGACCCATGGATTCCCCCCCACAGGCACCCTGCAACCTGAGGGAGGGAGAGATGGACAATGGAAGGGAGGGAAGGAGGAAGGGACAAAGAGGGAGGGAAGGAAGGTAGGAAAGAAGGAAGGGACAATGGAAGGGAGGGAAGGAGGAAGGGAGGGAGGGAGGGAGGGAGGAAGGAAGGAAGGAAGGAAGGAAGGAAGGAAGGAAGGAAGGAAGGAACAATGGGAGAGAGGGAGGGAAGGAAGAAGGGACAAAGGAGGGAAGGAAGGACCCACCCCATTCCCACCCCTCCACCAGAGACCATGGATTTCCCCTCCACCAGGCATCCTGCAACCTGAGGGGAGGGATGGACATGTAAGGGAGGGAGGAGGAAGGGACAAGAGAGGGAGGGAGGGAAGGAAGGAAGGAAGGAAATAAGGAGGGAACAATGGATTGAGGGAGGGAGGAATACGGGACAAAGAAGGAGGAAGGGACAAAGAGGGAAGGAAGGAATGGACAATGGGAGAGAGGGAGGGAAGGCACCCACCCCAGTCCCACCCCCTCCACCAGAGACCCATGGATTCCCCCCCCCACAGGCACCCTGCAACCTGAGGGAGGGAGGGATGGACAATGGAAGGGAGGGAGGGAAGGAGGAAGGGACAAAGAGGGAAGGAAAGAAGGAAGGAAGGAAGGAATGGACAATGGGAGAGAGGGAGGGAAGGAAGGCACCCACCCCAGTCCCACCCCCTCCACCAGAGACCCATGGATTCCCCCCCACAGGCATCCTGCAACCTGAGTGATGAGCTGCCCCTCCCCCCATTGACTTTGTTTGTCAAAAAGTTGCAAAAGGTGATCACACGACCCTGGGACACTGTAAATGTCATAAGTATGAATCAGTTGCCAAGCATCCGAATGTAAAACACATGACCCTGGGGATGCTGCAACAGCCATAAGTGTGAAAAATGGTCGTAAGTCACTTTTTTCAGTGCCATTGTAACTTCGAACAGTCACTAAGCGAATTGTTGTAAGTCGAGGACTACCTGTACTTTATCATTTTTTTCCTTTTTTGGGGGGGGGGGGTCCAGTTTTTGACACCTTGCTGGGCGAGTGGTGGTACTTGGATGTTGCCTTATCCTAAAAGTGGTACAATGGGTGAAAAGGTTGAAAAGCCCTGTCCTATGGCTCTGCTCCAGTGAGGATGGATCAAACCCAATCCCCATATTTCTACCAAATGGTTCCAAATGAAGCCCATCAGTACAGGGTAATTCTTGAATTACTTCTCATTTTCAGGTGGACTTGGATTGGATTTTACACTGCAACTGGAATTAATCCAGAATGGCATTTGCTTTGCTTTTATAGACACAGTCTACAATGTAGGCATGGATATTGAATTTGGGGGTATAAAGAAATGGGCATTTAAAATATGGAATAGAATCATGACCAGCACAGTCAATGTATTTCTCCTGTTTGGTGATCTTCGCACTCTTGTGGTTTTTGACTGGTTGCTTTCTATTGAACAAGACAGTGAGATAACAAACAATATAAAGGGTAAAGTGTGGATTTTGACTGCCCAGTTAGAGCTTAAAAACTATGGTAATGAAGAACAACTGAAAGTTGCTAAGCAGGTCTACCACGGTGCTTTATCCTTGGCTGTCCATTCCAGTGAGTTGCCAGGATTTCAGGAATTTATTCAGGATAGAAAGCCTTCCAATGCAAAAGAAGATTATTTCATAAGGGACTTTTTGTCTTATGGTTTTGGCTGCACCTTCCCCAACTGGGTTTTGAACCATACAAACAGTGGTTTCTGCTCTGGACTAGAGAGACTGGAGAATGTTCCTGAAAATATTTTGAAAAAAACATTACTGGACATAGCTACAGCATCTATAATGCTGTCTTTGCTGTGGCTCATGCTTTGCATGTCATGTATTCATCCCAATTCAAACACAAAAGAATGGTGAAGAAGGAGAGATGTACATTTCTGACTAAAAAGCCATGGGAGGTAATGTAAATTTGGAAAGTCCACTACTGCTTTATTTTCAATAATGTAGCCATTAATACCATAAATATTCTTCTGTTAGTAATGTTTTAAAGAAAATCTTCAGTAGAAAGGGTTACTATGATTGCAAGAGCAGCATAGCCCTGTTTATTTTACTATCTATGTTTCCCAGTTTCTTAAAAAATAAAGAAATTTGAAAAACTGCATCCATTTTAATTTGCATTTGTACCTATAACATTGTATCTCTTCACATAAATTCCTTGAGAAAACTATGGAAGAAAAAAAAAAGTGAATTCTGATATTTATTTAACTGACAATAAAATTAGTTCCTACAATAAATAACTGAAATCAGTAATAATGTTCAATAATATATTCACATCTCATTTTACCTCATGTATTTATATTTCACATAGAATCAATATTGTCTGAACATTACTGCATACTGCCATTTTAATGTCTTTCTAAAACTTGTTTGTGAGCAAGAAAAGTTTGTCTAGCAGAAGAGAGAAATGGGGCTAGAATGCTCAGGTAATAGGATGGGAGTTCAAGGCTGAAATAAACACTGGACACACAAACATCCCTGTCATTTGCATCCCAAAAATTGCATAGAGGAATCTGGAAATTGTCAGTTGTGTCTCCCTGGATGAACTCAAGTCACTCAGCCTTACCTATATCATGAGATTTTTTTGTGTGGGGAAAAATAGGAAGATGGAGAGCTGCAGGTACAGCTTTGAGCTCCAGATAAATGGCAGGATTTTAATAACTAAATAAGGAAGGAAAGGAAATCCTAAATAAAACTTGGGATTCAGGTCCCTTCATGACTCCTGTTTGTTTAAAATGAAAACAACTCCGCTTGAGTAATGACCCAATGGGATGTAAGTGTAAGAGAAGGGGCAAAGAAAGAGAAGAGCCAGAAGAGGCCTGCAGCCAAACCCATCCTATTCTTGCTGAAATAGCACTGACAGATGTTTTCCCTTCTGGCTGGTGATCCCCAAAGGGGGGGGAGCAACAAAGCGAGAGGGTTTGAATCATCTTGCTTGTCACATTAGACAAATTAGGAAAACCTATTCAGCATAGAACAGTCAAGAGGTAGGACAAGCAAAATCAAGCTTTCAGTAGCGAGTGCCACACAAAGTACACTAACCAAATAGGAGGTAGGACAATAGGGGAACTCAGGCACCACACAGGTTATGTAGAAAGTAAACACAGGGTCAGTCATAAAGGACTCAAATGTCTATACACCAATGCATAGAGTATGAACAGCAAACAGGGTGAACTAGAAATTCAGGTTAATGAGGGCAGATATGATATTGTTGCCATTACGGAAATGTGGTGGGATGAAACCCACAAATGGAACACACAGCTAGAGGGATTTAAATTATTTAAAAGAAACAGACCAAATAAAAGAGGAGGTGGAGTTGCTCTCTATATAAGAAATAACTACATCTCTACAGAAATAGAGCACAACAATGATGAAAACTGTCTTGAATGCATTTGGGTCAATATAAAAGGGAGAAAAAATGACATTGCCATAGGTGTATACTATAGGCCACCCAACCAAACAGAGGAAATAGATGAACTTTTTGCTAGTCAGCTAACTAAGGTATGTAGGAAGCACATCACAATAGTAATGGGGGACTTTAACTACCCTGACATCAACTGGGAGACAAACTCTGCACCAAGTGGAAGATCAAACAGATTCCTGACAAACCTAGCAGACAACTTTGTCTCCCAAAAAGTAGAGAAGGGAACTAGGGGATTAGCCATTCTGGATCTAATTCTCACTAACAGAGATGAAATGATAGAAGGTGTTGAAGCCACAGGAACCTTGGGAGGTAGTGATCATGTAATATTGGAATTCAACATTATGGAAGCACAAGCAATAGAACACAGTCAAACTAGAGTCTTGGACTTCAAGAGAGCTAATTTCAATAAACTTAGAGAGCTTGGGAAGGATTCCATGGATGAGAATCCTCAAGGGGAAAACAACTCAAGAAGCTTGGGAAATTTTGAAAAGCGAGATAATAAAAGCCCAGTCTAGCACAATACCAACAAAGAGGAAAAATAACAGCTCTCAAAAGAGACCAGCATGGCTGCATAAAGAACTCTCTGATAAATTGAAAGATAAAAAGGACAAGTATAGAAAGTGGAAAAAGGGGCACATAACAAAGTCAGAATATCAGCAAATAGCCCGAGCCTGCAAAGATGAAGTGAGGAAAGCTAAGGCTCATAATGAACTAAGGCTTGCGACCAAAGTCAAAAATAACAAAAAAAGCTTCTTTCAACATGTAAAAAATAAGAAAAAAGTGAAGGAAATGATTGGTCCATTAGTGGGTGAAAGTGGCAAGAAGGTGACAAGCAATAGTGAGAAAGCAGAACTATTTAACTCGTTTTTTGCATCTGTCTTTACACAAAGGGAAAAAACAGACCAACCTATCAAAAATAGTGCCATAAAAAACAGAATAGAAACACAAGTTACGATAGGCAAGAAAATGGTAAGTGAGCACCTGTCCAGCCTAGACGAGTTCAAATCACCAGGACCAGATGGATTACACCCCAAGGTTCTCAAGGAACTGGCAGATGTGATCTCAGAACCACTGAACTATATTTTTCAAAGATCCTGGAGCACTGGGGAAATACCAGAGGACTGGAAAAGAGCTGATGTAGTTCCCATCTTCAAAAAAGGAAAAAAATGGATCCAGGAAATTACAGACCTATCAGCCTGACCTCAATACCTGGAAGATTCTGGAAAAGATAATCAAACAACGAATCAGCGAACACCTAGAGGCAAACAAAGTCTACTAAAAGCCAACATGGTTTGTCAAAAACAGATCATGCCAGACAAACCTTATTGCATTCTTTGACCAAGTGACAAAATTAGTGGATCAGAGGAATGCTGTGGATATAATTTACACTTGGACTTCAGTAAGGCATTTGATAAAGTAGATCACAACCTACTACTTGATAAGATAGAAAAATGTGGGTTAGACAGCATCACCACCAGATGGGATTCGTAGCTGGCTGACCGGCCGGTATCAGCGTGTGATCCCTCAATGGAACCGCATCTACATGGAGGGAAGTGTGAGTGGGGTGCCCCAGGGCTCTGTTCTGGGCCCAGTGCTCTTCAACATCTTCATCAACGATTTGGACGAGGGGATAGATGGGGAATCATCAAATTTGTGGATGACACCAAGCTGGCAGGATAGCCAACACTCCAGAAGACGGCTTAAGATACAGGAGGATCTGGACAGACTTAACACTGGGCCTATCTAACAAAATGAATGAAATTCAATGGTGAAAAAAGTAAGGTTCTACATTTAGGCAAGAAAAACCAAATGTACAGGTATAGTATAGGGGGTACCTTGCTCAATAGTAGTAACTGTGAGAGGGATCTCGGAGTTCTAGTGCAGGGCTTTTCAACCGGTGGTACGCGTACCACCAGTGGTACGCGAGCACATGGCTGGTGGTACGTGTAGGATGGGCCGGAGTGAAGGGGAAGCTTCTGCGCAATGGCTGCTTCCAAGCGGCGGCCGGGCCGAGCAGCTTCCGGGTGGCGGCCAGGCCAAGCGGCTTCTGGGCGGTGGCCGGGCTGAGTGGTTTCCGGGCGGCGGCCGCACCAAGCGGCTTCCGGGCGGCGGCCGCGCCGAGCGGCTTCTGAGCGGCGGGCAGCTGCTGAGCGCGGGTGGCTCAGCTGTAGCTGCACACACCGAGCCTGGCTCATTCTCACCACACAGAGTGGCTGGTAAGGAGAACCAGCGACATCCAGGCCCTGCCTGCGCACGTGCAGAGGCTGAGGCGCATGCGCTCTCCTCTGCCTCTGTGCACGCACAGGCAGGGCCATGATGTCACCAGTTCACCTCACTGGCCGCTCCGTGTGGTGAGAATGCACCACTGCCTGCCAAAACCAGGCTGGGATCTGGACGGTGTAGTGCAGGACAATGGAAGGGAGGGAGGGAAGAAAGGAAGGGAAGGAAGGAGGGGAAGGACAAAGAGGGAGGGAAGGAAGGAAGGAAGGAAAGGACAATGAAAGGGAGGGAGGAATGAAGGAAGGACAAAGAGGGAATGAGGAGGAAGAAGGAGGAATGAAGGAAAGGAAGGAAGGGGCGGAAGGAAGAAAGGACCTGAAAGGGAGGGAAGGAAGTAGACCCAAAGGGACGGAAGGAAGGGAGTGAATTGAGAGGGAGTGAGTGAAGGAAGGGACAAAGAGGGAGGAGAAGGAAGGAAGGAAAGAAAGGACAATGAAGGGAGGGAGGGAATGAGGGGGGACAAGAGGAGGGAAGGAAGGGACCATGGGGAGAGAAGGAGGAAGGAACCAGGCACCCCACCAGTCCACCCTCCCCCTCCACAAGAGACCACGGATTCCCCCCCCACAGGCACCCTGCCACCTGGTGTGTCCTGGCCCGCCCCCCGGCCATTGATCAAATGACCTGGGACACTTGAATGTCATAATTATGAATCATTGCCAAGCATCCAATGTAAATCACATGACCCTGGGATGCTGCACAGTCATAAGTGTGAAACATGGTCATACTTCGCTGTTTCCGCAGTGCCGTTGTAACTTCAAACAGTCACTGAAGCGATTGTTGTAATCGATGCTACTGTACTTTCTCATTTTTTCCTTTTTTTTTTGGTCAGTTTTTGATACCTTGCTGTGGCGAGTGTGGTACTCGGATATTGCCTTACCGAAAAAGTGGTACAATGGGTGAAAGTTGAAGCCTGTCCTGGTGGACAATCACTTAAATATGAGGCCGCAGTGTGTGGGTGCTGCAGCTGCCAAAAAAGCCAACACAGTGCTGGGCTGTATTAACAGAGGGATAGAATCAAGATCACATGAAGTATTAATACCATTTAACAATGCCTTGGTAAGGCCACACTTGGAATACTGCATCCAGTTTTGGTCACCACGATGTAAAAAAGATGTTGAGACTCTAAAAAGAGTGCAGAGAAGGGCAACAAAGATGATTAGGGGACTGGAGGCTAAAGCATATCAGGAACATTTGCTGGAATTGGGTAAGTCTAGTTTAATGAAAAGAAGGACGAGGGGTGACATGATAGCAGTATTCCAATATCTCAGGGGTTGCCACAAAGAAGAGGGAGTCAAGCTATTCTCCAAGGCGCCTGAGGGCAGGACAGTAAGTATGGAATGAAACTGATCAGGAGCGAATCAACCTAGAACTAAGGAGAAACTTCCTGACAGTGAGAACAATTTACCCATTGAACAACGCCTCCAGAAGCGGTGAATGCTCCAACACTGGAAGTTTTTAAGAAGAGACTGGACAGCCATTTGTCCGAAATGGTATAGGGTTTCCTGCCTGAGCAGGGGGTTGGACTCGATGACCTCCAAGGTCCCTTCTAACTCTGTTATTCTGTTAAGTACCTGCAACGTTTATGCTGCTGCTTAATCTGCTGACTCAAGAATGGAATAGAGACTTCAATTCACCCATGGGGGGGGAAAAACTGCTTCTAAATAGCAATGGATGCATATGCATTAGCATATGAAGATTTTTGTCCAACATTCATGAGCTCCAAATCTGTGGTATATTCCTGAGTTTGCTTTGTTGTTGTTAGTTGCAAAGTTGTATCCAACCCATCACAACCCCATGGACAATGTTCCTCCAGGTCTTCCTGTCCTCTACCATCTTTTGGAGTCCACTTACCCTCACTCCTACTGCTTCAGTGACTCCATCCAGCCACCTCATTCTCTGTCATCCCCTTCTTCTATTGCCCTCAATCTTTCCCAGCATTAGGCTCTTCTCCAGTGAGTCCTTCCTTCTCATTAGGTGTCCAAGTATTTGAGTTTCAACTTCAGGAATCCTGGCTTCTACAGAGCAGTCGTGGTTGATCTCTTCTGAGACTGACCGGATTTTAATTCCTTGGCAGTCCCCAGGTACTATTCGCAGGAGTCTTCCTCCTCACCATAGTTCAAAGGCCCAATTCTTTGGGCGCTCAGCCTTTCTTATGGTCCAACTTTCAAGCCAAACATTGCCACTGGAAAAACCATGGCCGTGACTATACGCGCTTTGTTGGCAGGGTGACATGTCTCTGTCTTTTTAGTATCTGTCTAGATTTGCCATAGCTTTCTCCCCAGGAGCAAGCGTCTTTTAATTCTTGGCTGCAGTCCCCAACTGCAGTGGATCCTTGGAGCCCAGAAGAAATAAAATTCTGTCATCTACCTCCAGTTCTTTCCACATCTATTTGCCAGTACTTGAGAGGGCCGGATTGCCATTATCTTGGTTTTCTTAATGTTGAGTTTCAAGGCCAACTTTTTTCACTCTCCTTCTTGCACCCCATCAACAGACTCTTTAGTTTATCTTTTTCCCTTTTGCCATTAAAGTGGTATAATCTGCATATCTTAGGTTGTTGATATTCTCCAGCAATCTTAAATTCCAACTTTTGATTCATCTAGCCTGCCTTTCACATGATTATGCTCTGCATATAATTAAATATGCAGGGCGACAGTATACGCCTTGCCGGACTCCTTTCCCATTTTGACAACCATCAGTGGTTCCGTGTCCAGTTCTCACTGTTTTGCTTCTTTGACCCCATATATGTGTCTGAAGAGACAAATAGATGTCTGTACTCTCCATCGCTTTAAGAAATTGCCGACACTTTGTTGTGATCCACACAATCACAGGCTTTAGATAGTCATGAAGCCGTAAGTATTTATTTTTCTGAACTTCCCTAGCCTTTCTCCATGATCCAGCGTATGTTGGCAATTTGATCTCTAGTTCCTCTGCCTCTTCGAAATCCTGCCTGTACTTCTGGTAGTTCTCGATCCACATACTGCTGGAGTCTAGCTTGTAGGATTTTAAGCATAACTTTACTAGCATGTGAAATGAGTGCAATGGTGCGATAGTTTGAACATTCTTTGGCATTGCCTTTCTTTGGAATTGGAATGTAACTTGACCTTTTCCAATCCTGTGGCCACTGTTGAGTTTTCCAAATTTGCTGGCAAATTGAGTGTAGCACTTTTACTGCATCGTCTTTTAAGATTTTGAATAGCTCAGCTGGAATACTGTCACCTCCACTAGCTTTGTTGTTGCTCAGCTTTCCTAAGGCCCATTTCACTTCACATTCTAGGATGCATATTGGTCACCTTCCGACCTGAGGGGCTCATCTTCCAGCGTCATATCTTTTTGCCTTTTTGGTACTGTCCATGGGGTTTTCATGGCAAAGATACTGGAGTGGGTTGCCATTTCCTTCTCCAGTGGATCACATTTTGTCAGAACTCTCTGCTATGACCTGTCCGTCTTGGGTGGCCCTGCACGGCATAGCTCATAGCTTCATTGAGTTACGCAAGCCCCTTTGCCACAACAAGGCAGTAATCCATGAAGGAGTGAGTTTGCTTACCAAATCACTAAACTGGTTCATCTTCATCCAATAGGTGTGCTTCCCCTCATCTGCCTCACGGCTGTGCTGCTCAACCATCTGCAGATTCTTCTCTCATGTGGCTCTCTGGTAGGCCTCTTCCTCCTAAGGGAGCCAAGAATAGACATGCTATATTGCTATATTCTCACCTATCTCAAAGCATCATTTGTGGATTGGAGAACACCTGAAATCTTAGGTTCCAAAATGGATCTGATTCCCTCCTCCTCCTCCTCCTCCCCCTCCTCCTCCTCCTCCTCCTCCTCCTCCTCCCCTCCTCCTCCTCCTCCTCCTCCTCCTCCATTTTTTTCAAACATTACCTTCATTCTGTATAATTTCTGAATTCATTTGTGATTTTAATGTTGGCCCAAGAGATTTTCAAGAGGTAAGGACCCTTATATTACATAAAATAAAGGAGTATATAAATTTAATAAATAATTACATGAATACCTAAATAAAATAAAATAAAAATAAGTTAAGACACTTGTTTGTTACAACTCTAGAGTAAGAAAAGGAGATGAGGAATGATTTCTGATCTTCACTTTCCATTTGGGGGTCTAATAGAGAATTTAGATCAACTTTATAAATCCTTTATGAAATCCACAGTTGGCTCTGGAAACATACCTACTGTATATTATCCAGCTTTACAGCTTTGCTTTCTCTGTGTTTGTTGAATTCAATCAAATATACTATCAGCCAAATATATTCTGAAATATAGCAAGTGCCACACAAAGTGCACTAACCAAATAGGTGGTAAGACAATAGGGGAACTCAGGCACCACACAGGTTACGTAGAAAGTAAACACAGGGTCAGTCATAAAGGACTCAAATGTCTATATACCAATGCACAGAGTATGAACAGCAAACAGGGCGAATTAGAAATTCAGGCTAATGAGGGCAGATATAATATTGTTGCCATTACGGAAACATGGTGGGATGAAACCCACAAATGGAACACAAGGCTAGAGGGATTTAAATTATTTAAAAGAAACAGACCAAATAAAAGAGGAGGTGGAGTTGCTCTATATGTAAGAAATAACTACATCTCTACAGAACTAGAGCACAACAATGATGAAAACTGTCTTGAATGCATTTGGGTCAATATAAAAGGGGGGGGGAATGACATTGCCATAGGTGTATACTACAGGCCACCCAACCAAACAGAGGAAATAGATGAACTTTTTGCTAGTCAGCTAACTAAGGTATGTAGGAAGCACATCACAATAGTAATGGGGGACTTTAACTACCCTGACATCAACTGGGAGACAAACTCTGCACCAAGTGGAAGATCAAACAGATTCCTTGCAAACCTAGCAGACAACTTTGTCTCCCAAAAAGTAGAGAAGGGAACTAGGGGATTAGCCATTTTGGATCTAATTCTCACTAACAGAGATGAAATGATAGAAGGTTTTGAAGCCACAGGAACCTTGGGAGGAAGTGATCATGCAATATTGGAATTCAACATTATGGAAGCACAAGCAATAGAACACAGTCAAACTAGAGTCTTGGACTTTAAGAGAGCTAATTTCAATAAACTTAGAGAGGGCTTTGGGAAGGATTCCATGGATGAGAATCCTCAAGGGGAAAACAACTCAAGAAGCTTGGGAAATTTTGAAAAGTGAGATAATAAAAGCCCAGTCTAGCACATACCAACAAAGAGGAAAAATAACAGCTCTCAAAGAGACCAGCATGGCTGCATAAAGAACTCTCTGATAAATTGAAAGATAAAAAGGACAGTATAGAAAGTGGAAAGAGGGCACATAACTAAGTCAGAATATCAAGCAAATAGCCCGCCTGCAAAGATGAAGTGAGGAAGCTAAGGCTCAAATGAACTAAGGCTTGCGACCAAGTCAAAAACAAAAAAAAAGCTTTTTCAACATGTAAAAAAAAGAAAAAAGTGAAGGAATGATTGGTCCATTAGTGGGTGAAAGTGGCAAGAAGGTGACAAGCAACAGGAGAAAGCAGAACTATTTACTCTTTTTTTGCATCTGTCTTTACACAAAGGGAAAAAAAGACCAACCTATCAAAAATAGTGCCATAAAAACAGAATAGAAACACAAGTTAAGATAGGCAAGAAAATGGTAAGTGAGCACCTGTCCAGCCCTAGACAGTTCAAATCACGCAGGACAGATGGATTACACCCCAAGGTTCTCAAGGAACTGGCAGATGTGATCTCAGAACCACTGAACTATATTTTTCAAAGATCCTGGAGCACTGGGGAACTACCAGAGGACTGGAAAGAGCTGATGTAGTTCCCATCTTCAAAAAAGGAAAAAAATGGATCCAGGAAATTACAGACCTATCAGCCTGACCTCAAATACCTGGGAAGATTCTGGAAAAGATAATCAAACAACGAATCAGCGAACACCTAGAGGCAAACAAAATCACTACTAAAAGCCAACATGGGTTTGTCAAAAACAGATCATGCCAGACAAACCTTATTGCATTCTTTGACCAAGTGACAAAATTAGTGGATCAGAGGAATGCTGTGGATATAATTTACTTGGACTTCAGTAAGGCATTGATAAAGTAGATCACAACCTACTACTTGATAAGATAGAAAAATGTGGGTTAGACAGCATCACCACCAGATGGATTCGTAGCTGGCTGACCGGCCGTACTCAGCGTGTGGTCCTCAATGGAACCGCATCTACATGGAGGGAAGTGTGTAGTGGGGTGCCCCAGGGCTCTGTTCTGGGCCCAGTGCTCTTCAACATCTTCATCAACGATTTGGACGAGGGGATAGATGGGGAACTCATCAAATTTGTGGATGACACCAAGCTGGCAGGAATAGCCAACACTCCAGAAGACAGGCTTAAGATACAGGAGGACCTGGACAGACTTGAACACTGGGCGCTATCTAACAAAATGAAATTCAATGGTGAAAAAAGTAAGGTTCTACATTTAGGCAAGAAAAACCAAATGTACAGGTATAGTATAGGGGGTACCTTGCTCAATAGTAGTAACTGTGAGAGGGATCTCGGAGTCCTAGTGGACAATCACTTAAATATGAGCCAGCAGTGTGCTGCAGCTGCCAAAAAAGCCAACACAGTGCTGGGCTGCATTAACAGAGGGATAGAATCAAGATCACGTGAAGTATTAATACCACTTTACAATGCCTTGGTAAGGCCACACTTGGAATACTGCATCCAGTTTTGGTCACCACGATGTAAAAAAGATGTTGAGACTCTAGAAAGAGTGCAGAGAAGGGCAACAAAGATGATTAGGGGACTGGAGGCTAAAGCATATCAGAACGGTTGCTGGAATTGGGTATGTCTAGTTTAATGAAAAGAAGGACTAGGGGTGACATGATAGCAGTATTCCAATATCTCAGGGGTTACCACAAAGAAGAGGGAGTCAAGCTATTCTCCAAGGCGCCTGAGGGCAGGACAAGAAGTAATGGATGGAAACTAGTCAAGGAAAGAAGCAACCTGGAACTGAGGAGAAACTTCCTGACAGTTAGAACAATTAACCAGTGGAACAACCTGCCTCCAGAAGCGATGAATGCTCCAACACTGGAAGTTTTTAAGAAGAGACTGGACAGCCATTTGTCTGAAATGGTATAGGGTTTCCTGCCTGAGCAGGGGGTTGGACTCGATGACCTCCAAGGTCCCTTCCAACTTTATTATTATTATTATTATTATTATATCTACTTGTCATAAAGTCCATTTGATGATTCTTAACTACTGGAGAAATTACTCAGTGGTCTTTATTAGCTGAAACAGTAAGTTTATTTGTAATGGCTACATTCATCTATTAAATCAGAATCTAATTTTTGTTATTGTTCAGTCATTAAGTTGTGTCTTCATGTCCCCACAGAACATACCATACCAGCCTTCCCTATTCTCCATTGTCTCCTGGAATTTGCCTAAATTCATTGCATCGATGACACTATCTAACTACGTCATTCTCTGTCATCCCTTTCTTCTTTTGCCTTCAACCTTTCCCAACATCAGAGTCTTTTCCAATGAGTTGTCTCTTCTCATTAGGTGGTGAAAGAATTTGAGCTTCAGCTTCAATATCTGTCTAGGAAGATCTAATTAGAACATAACATACACACTTTTACGAGGTTTTTGCATAACTAATATACACAATATCACTTTGCAAAAATGATTTGTATGGATACACACTAGATAAAATTCATATATCAGATACAAAAGAATATTAATAAATGTTGTATACCAACCCACAGTATATTCAAGCAATCTGGTTATTTTATTTGTTATTGTTATTATTAGAATTCTAGTTTCAGGTTGATAAAAACATCTATATCTTCAGATTTCTCAGATTTAGCACATAATACTTTTTTTTTTTAAGAAAATATATATCTTTAGAGAAGCTACATATTTTACCATTCCATCTTTAATGGCAGTAACATTGTATCTCTTGAAAGAATATTGAAGGGCCAAAAATATCAAAATTACTTTTCTTTATTCTTTTTATTCTTAATTCTTTTTTCCTATTTTATTTTTTTTCTTTTTCTTCTGTTTATTTAAATAAAGAAAATAAAAATGAAAGCCAAAACCAAAACAAACAAGCAGACAAACAAATGAATCAGTGTTATTCCTATGGTTGGACTAGGTCGGTGGTGGTGAACCTATGGCACGCGTGCCAGAGACAGCACTCAGTGCCCTCTCTGTGGGCACGCGTGCCATTGCTCCAGCCCCACCTCCCCCCATGGCCCCCTCCTCACCAGCAGCCCCCCTGGATGAGAGTCGCCCCCGGGCATAGCCCACACGGAGCAGCACAGCCAAGAACATGGCAGATGGGCAGCAAGGACAAGACTCCACCCTTACGCCCCATCACACGCAGATGATGCTGCAGGGCGCGGACGGAGGGTGTGGCCACCATGGCATTGCAGGGCCACTGGGCAATCTCCTGTGGCAGGCCATGGAGGCGGTGGGTGGCCCTGCGGGCAGATGGGGGTGGGGCAGAGTGGGGGCGGGTTGGGTGGGGTGGTTTTTGGGCACTCGGTCTCTAAAAAGTTCGCCATCACTGGACTAGGTTATGCAACACATACAGATAGGAAATTAGTAGAACAGGAGAATTTGGGGCCAGAGTATTTTGACCTACAGCAATAGCAATAGTATTTAGACTTATGTACCACCCCATAGCACTATACCATTATAGTATCTGTCCAGTAATAGGTAATTGCATGCCATGTTGTCCTCTAAACTGTAAGAATTCTAAACTTATAATTGTGAAGTTTTTTGTTAGTTTATGATTTTAATCTCCTTGGTGAATTAGGTACAACCTCTCTCAGTTTGTAATGACAAGTGCCAACCTGGTTATAGGAAACAAAAGAAAGAAGGGGAGCTCTTCTGCTGCTATGATTGCATTCCCTGCCCAGAAAGCAAAATTTCTGAAGAAGTATACTTCAGTTTTTTAAAGCATGGTAGTTACCAAAGGTACAAGATGATTCCTATCATCTCGCTTCATATGCCTATGTTCTCTATCTCGGTAGCTCAGGAAAATACCAACAGACCTGAGTTGTTAAGGTTTGGATAGATTAATCCTAATTCTTAGTCGATGGATGCTCATGGTAAAGACAATCACTCTCTTAATCAATGTATTCCTGCAGTACTTCCAATATTGGGAAAAGAGAGGTGAAATAGAGAAATCAGTACACTCAGAGTAGAAATGAGTGTATTTCTACTGCAATCCAGATAAGGCAAAATTAGGCTCATGTAGCAATGGATCATCTCTCAAGGAAAGAATAGTTTTGATGGAAAATCTCTTTACTTCCTCACTCTTAGACCCTTGACTAACATTTATCAATTTTACAATTTCACTATAAGACATTGGTATAACTAAAGCTAAACTTCTCTTTTCCAGATATGCCTGATTGCGTTGAGTGCAAAGATTAACTTTATCCAAACAAATATCAGAATATCTGCATCCCCAAAATTGTAACCTTTTTATCCTATAAAGAACCTATGGGGATGGGTTTAAAGTCATTGGAAAAGCCAGATTCACTTAACAACTGTGACAAAGAAGATCGTAAAATGAGGCAAAATTCACTTAACAACTATTCTCACCTAGCAACAGAAATTTTGGGCTCAATTGTGGTCGTAAATTGAGGACTACCTATATTAAGACTATATTACTGTTAATTGAAATGTTAAACACACAAAACAAATATTGCTCACTCAAAATGTGAAAAACAGACTAGCATTATCATATCATCTCCCAGGATTATATTGTATTTTCGGAAATGAATTTCCTTCCAGAAAAAAAATAATACTAGAATTAAATATTTTGGAACCCAATCTATTTTTACAGTATTACTTAAGATATGGTTATTTTGAATAAACTGTTTTACATATTAGATGTGTTCTGCCTTTTATTCAACATTATTATTTGGAAAATCTTGCTTCAAGAATTGATCACAAATTGAAATCTGCCTTAACTGACCATAAGTTGAATGTGGGGAGCTTTAAGGAGAAATAGTATAACACTGCAGATATATCTCAGAGTTTAATTACCCCTCTCACTTTTTCTACCATTTCTTTGCATTTTTGAAGTATTAAAATGTCTTCCAGAGTCACCATGAAATTATTGGCACAATGGAAGATCATCCATCATCCAATGGAAGGATAAGATAGTCCTCTGTCCAGCCTGAATCCCTTCCAGAGGAGGAGGAGGAGGAGGAGGAGGAGGAGGAGGAGGAGGAGGAGGCGGAGATCTGACTGAAAGGGCTGATGAAAAGAAATGGAGCAAAGGTTCTCCCCAAAATAGACTTTACCTTTATATTAAGGGCAATCTTTATATTAAGGGCAATCACCTAACTACTTTAGTTACTTAAGAACTGCTGACCTGGCTTCCGGTTCCGGATCGCGGCACACGCAGTCGCATGGAGAGCTCTGTCTCTCCACCGGCTGTTTTCCCTCCGCCGGTAGACCCTTAACCGGGTCGAAAGTCGCCCTGGAGGGGCGACCACTGTTGAGGAGGCCCTCGTTGACAGGAGAAGGGTGGCAGCTCCTTCCTCGGTCCGAGCTGGCTCCTTAGGGCCGTCGGAGAAAAGATCGCCCAGTAAAATGGACGATCACTTCGCTGCACCAGCCGAAAGCCAGAAGAACAACTAAGCACAAAGAACCCCTGTGGAGAATCCAGGTGAGACCTTTCCTTCCCCCTCTTTCCCTAATTACTCTCCTGTAAAAAGCTTTTGAATTTGAATTACTTCCCTGCTGTGAGAGAGCAGCGTTTGGGCACTTGGGAAAAACAGCTTTGGGAATTGAAAAAAATAAAACAGCTAATTTTATTTTTTATTGACTATTCAATTCCTGGAATACTGAGGGAGCCTGAAAATATTTCTACTTTTGATTATTACTATTATAACTACGATATTTACTATCTTGGAGAGGCCTTTCTTCTTTATTTTCTTTTAATGTGAAAAACAAAAAAATCTATTAATTTGGAAAGAAAGACCTTATAGCCTACCGAGGACATCTTGTGATGAAAAGTGTTACTGCAACTGCATTTTTTTTTTTTTGCTGGAGGATGGCTTTGATCTTCAAAGGATGATAAGGGTAAAGATAACTTGAAACAGCTGGGTGGTGATTTTGTCTACTAAGAACTGGAGGTGAATATTTGTTGACTTTTACTAAATATAGCCTTCTCTAAAAGATTAAAAGATCCTTTCACCACTGAGATGGAGGTACTTAACACACAGCTGGATTATGAGCTTATACTGGAAAAAATCTTGGAAGCCACGGAGGATACGAACTCTTACTTCCAAATTTTGATGGATCAAATTATAGGTCAAAGAACAGTGGAGAGGGAGCAGAGTGGCTCCAAAGAGACCAGTGAGCAATATATACAACCTAAAGAGAAACCATACTTACAACTCAACTATGAACTTATACCGGGAGAAATTGTGGAAACTAGGGAACAAATCAACTTTATACAACCCCAAATACAAGTTATGGAGAAGCTTGAGGATCAAAGAATAACTTTAACTGAGATGCCTGAAGTGTCAACACCAATAGAGACTGACACCCAGATACAAGTTACTGAAAATTGTGATAAGGTGGATAATCAACTACTAACTACAACATGGAATAAAATGGCTTCCACCATTCAAAGGCTACTAGAAGAAAGGGAAGAGAACTTTGACTAATCTGAAGCGCTGAGAAATACTGATTTTCTAATATTGTGGTTTGATGATGCAGGAACTTTATTATGGAAACCGGTGTGGCACAGAAAGAAACCTAGAGTTAGATTTAAAAATGTGTTTTAAAATTTCATTTAATGGGTTAAAAAGGCTTTAGAGATTTTGACTGATTTAATAACTAACGGAGTACGTGAATTCGGTAAGAGGATATCCTTTGTAATAATATTTTGTTTCAGATATGATAATTATTTGGAGAGGTAAACTTTACCTACTGGGCTAAAAAGACTTTTTATAGACATAGATTGATTGATACAATATATATTTAAAATAGACAGAAATGTATATTTTGGACTTATATTTTTATTTCAAATAAGATAATTATTTTGTAATAGAAGGAGAATAAGAGGGATTGGTGACAAGAGAAGGAATGGTATTAATGAATAAAACATAAGAATGTTATTGTGGGAATAATATATTCATTTCAGATATAATTATTATGTTAAAAAGGGAAATGAGGATACCCGAAGTGTTAATAATATGTTTATTTAAGGCTAAGTGGAATATGGTAACTGTAAATTAGTAAAGCCTAAAAACAGGATTTGGATCTTTATAATTGAAATGTGATTGATGTTTGATAGGATTGTTTGAAGCTTATTTAGAAATGTATTAATTTGAATATGTAATACTATATGAGGGAAATAGAGAGGGAATATTCAATGAATCAATTTGAGCTATATATCTGTGATTTTTCTTTTGGATGTTTGATGTACCCATCTCCACGTTGTTTCCTAAGCACCTTGATGTAACCCTCCCACCCCTATAAAAATCCAATAAAATATATATTAAAAAAAAAAAAGAACTGCTGACCTGAAGATTTGCCTATATTTTATATGCTTTTATATTTTCGATCTGATTCCAGGAAGGAAATAAAAAGCATTCTTTGGAGTGATGCATTTTATTAGAAATAATGCTTTCTCTCTGCTGCCTGTTACTTCCTTGCCATCTTCTCTCTTAAGTGGACTGACTGTTTTCTTGATTTTTTTCTTGTTATTTATATGTTGAAAGAAACTTTTTTCATTATCTTTATTATCTTTGACTTTTTGTCTTTGTTCATTCTGAGCTTTTGGCAGGAGGGTTCAGGCAGTGATCAATTCTTCACTGCAGGAGGGGAAATTCCCAGGCCCTTTTAAGAAGGCACTTGTTTGTCTTCTCCTTAGAAAAAAATGTCCCTTGACTTGCCTGCCTGGACAATTTTTGTCCAATTTCCCATCCTTTTTAGGGAAGGTAGTAGAAAAGCTTGGCAGCTTCAGAGGTACTGGATGAAACACATTATGTGGATCATTTCCAGTCAGGATTCAGATCCAGTTATGGGATAGGGACAGTATTGGTCACACTTGTTGATGATCTCTGGTGAGAGTGGGATGGGAATAGTGCAACCATCCTTTCTCTCCTTGATGTCTCAGAAGCCTTTGATACATTGACCATGGTATCCTTTTGGGGTGGCTATTGGGTTTGGAGATGGGCAGCACAGGTTTCTTTCTCCAAGGCTAGGCAGAATCAGTGTTGACAGGGAATGAAAGATCCAGCCCTGAGCCACTCTTTTGTGGCATGCCACAGGGCTCAGTAGTTTCTCCAGTCCTTTTTAACATCCACATGAAGCCTCTGGGTGAGATCATCCATCACCTTGGGTTTTGGTATTATCAGTAGGCTGATGATACTCTGCTTTATATCTCCACCCCTGCTGATCCAAGTAATATTGTTGTTGTGCTTCAAGAATTGATCACAAATTGAAATCTGCCTTAACTGACCATAAGTTGAATGTGGGGAGGCTAGAGGCTATGAGAGCTTGGACAAGAGCCTTTGGCTGAACCCTTGCATCTTTAGTCCTGGGTGGATGGCACTACCCCAGACATCTTTAGTTCTGGAACCTGTAGGCAACTTGGGAGTTCTTCTGGACTTGCAACTCTGGTTCAAAGAGCAGGTGGCAGTCATGGCTAGGAGAACCTTTGCACAACTTCACTTTGTGTACCAAATGTGCCCGTTCCTGGATTGGGGAGTTTGATCCAGGAAGGGGCGCAATTTTATCCCTGCACTCAGTCATACAAGACCTAGTCATCTCATGCCTGGATTACTGCAATGTGCTCTACATGGGACTATCCTTGAAGAGAATTTGGAAGCTACAACTGATACAGTGTGCAGTGGCAAGGGCAGTCTTTGGGATCCCTAGAGTAGCCCATGTAACATCAGTGTTCTGTGAGCTGGACTGGTTGCTGGTCTGATTCTGGGTGCAAATCAAGGTGTTGGTGATCACCTTTAAAGCTCTGCATGGTATGGGTCCATATTAGATATCAGTCTGACCCCAATGGGACTGGCTTATAGAAGGAATACTAAGTAAATGGTAAGGTTTATATTCATGAATTCCTCACTACTGTTTTTTAAAACCATTTTATATACTCTCTATGTCTATGATATTGAATTTTTTGGGGGGAAATATAACTTGTTTTAAACAAATATTGCTATCATTACCTCTGTATCATAATATAATTTGATCATGTCATGGATCATGGAATCATCTCCATATCTAGAACATATAAAACCTTGCCAGAGATAAAAGTGAGATGTACTTTTTGATGGCCTATAAGTGTAGAACAAGAGATTATTTGAGAATTGTCCATAAAATCACCCAATGGAAGGATATGGTAGTCTTTTGAATCCCTTCCAGCCTATTACCAGAGGTTTTCAGTCCAGGTATATTTTTGGCCATGATATTAAATCACAAAAAAGGCACACAAGGAGGAGGAGCAAGAGGAGGAGGACGAGGACGAGGAGGACGAGGGGGAGGGGGAGGGGGAGGGGGAGGAGGAGGAGGAGGAGGAGGATTATTTCTGAAAAGGTTGATGAAAATAGATGGAGCAATGGTTCTCCCCAAAGTAGACTTTACAAATAGATATTACAGGCAGTCATCCAGCTACTTTAGTTACTTACTGTAAGAACTTCTGACCTGAGGATTTGCCTATTTTCTACATGCCTTTACTGTATATTTGTAATTTGGTTCCAACAAGGAAATAAAAAGCATTTATTTGAGTGGTGCATTTTATTAGAAATAATGTGTTTCTAAAACATGTATTTATGTTTATTTACAGAACAGCATGAATACAATAAATTTTCAAGGGAAATATATCACACTTAGTTTTTAGCAATGCTACAGAGGATTCACCAATGCTAGCCATCAAACAGCTATAATTATCTCTATTCCTTTCCTATTTCCCTCTTGTTTGTATCAAAACCTCTTACAAGTATGATCACATATTCCTGTGTGATTGTATCTGTGTGTGTGCGCGCGCGCGTGCATGCACATATTGTATAAAGTCAGGACTAAAAATTACAGACAGATTTTAATCAAATTGTCTCAAGCATATACTCTGTGATTCAGTCATTATATTTAAATTTTCATGTATATTTAGCTATTGTTATCATAGATGTAGCTATAGATGCATTGGTGTTTTAGTTTAGAGGGTCAGTTTGTACTTAATATGTTGATAGTAGCCGCATTGCTCTTCCTATTGCTGCCCCATGTGACAGGCCAGAGACATGTAAAGTGCCGAAGTGTAGATCACCATCATATTTTTCATAAGTACCTTCAGCCTGGGGATTTACTCTTTGGTGGCCTTGTTTGTCACACATTCTTTGTCTCCAGACCAAATCCTTTTGATGAACCACCACCTCCCATATACTTTGAAAAACACCTGTAAGGAATTGAGTTTGACTTCTGTATGCTTCTGTGCAGATTACATGTAGCAGACAAAATTTATGAGTGTGATTGTTTGTAATGAAGGAATGAAGTAGATTGTTTTTGAGAAATAAAGAACAGATTATAAATCTATTTTTGCTCCTCTACTTCTCCAAGGAAATATTACTTATATACTAGTATTTAACATAATTTTTAATAAATCTAAAAGTTATCAACATAATTATGAAGCCTAAAGTTAGCTAAATAAGTCCATAAAAAAGCTATAATTACATATTTAAAACTCAACTAGCAAATGCATTTTCATTCATTTAGACTAATATTTTCTGAATTCAACATTTCTCTTGGTTAAAGTTATAATTACAATGTTTAATTTTCTAATAGGAAATGCATTCTCATTCATTTGTAGTTAATTCTTGCTTAAAATTACAACTCTTCTTCATGCCAGATCACCATATTTCTTCAAAAAAAATTAATTCTGAATGTTTTCCTCTAGACCAGAGTAATCAAAATTATATGATGATTTTAAATCTATCAGAAAATTTCTGTACATAAAATATATAGAGACATAAAATGTAGATCTAAACCATATTATAAATCAGCTCCAGAGATTTTACATAGATTTTATGTAATTTTGTTTGACACTATATAAAAGGGTGCATCTCTGCCTTCCTTTAATCTATAGATTATCTTTTGGGGTGATTGCTCAAGTTTTTGTACCAAGTATGCCTCTTAAACTATGGTATAACCCCACTGTAGGGTTATGACTCAGAA
Source organism: Azemiops feae (assembly GCA_023970755.1). NCBI lineage: Eukaryota > Metazoa > Chordata > Lepidosauria > Squamata > Viperidae > Azemiops > Azemiops feae. Next base: position 22,951 of record JALGBA010003959.1, read on the forward strand.
CTACCAGCATATTCTGGCCTTGGTCTTTGCAATAAAGAAAATCAATGAAGATCCCCAGATGTTACCCAACATTACCCTCGGATTCCATATCTATGATAGCCATTTCAATACCAGGTGGGCTTTTCGTTCTGCAATGCAACTTATTTCTCCAAAGAAGCATTTTCTCCCCAATTACCACTGTGGCAGTAAAGGCAATCTTCTTGCAATCATTGAAGGACTTGGCATTGAATCTTCCTATCAAATCCCAACTATTTTTAGCATCTATAAGATTCCTCAGGTAAGTTATATGTGTGGATTACAAGCATTTAGTAGTAATCCAATTATCATTTTTTCTCATCAGTTATTGGTGTGTTCTCTAGACAGAGATCAATTTATTTCCAGTAAATATATTAAGCTTACTGGAGTGGCAACATAGCTAATCTGCCAGAGAGAGTTCCAGCATTAAAAATATTTCTTTGCACAAAATTTAAATAATAGCTGATAACTGTCAAATAACTATCAAAACCTTTACACTATCTGTGAAGGATGAATTCTTGCCACATTTTCTCCATGAAAGGATCCCACAGCAGATTCATTAAGTCAATCAGAATAGAGCTGGAAGGTTATCTAGTCCAACCCCCTGCTCAAGCAGGAGTCCAATTCCCTGCTCAAGCAGGAGACCCTATACCATTTCAGACAAGTGACTTTCCAGTCTCTTCTTAAAAACTTCCAGTGATGAAGCACCCACAACTTCTGAAAGCAAGCTGTCCCACTGGTTAATTGTTCTCACTATTAGGAAGTTCCTCATTAATTCCAGGTTGCTTTTCTTCTTGAGTAGTTTCCATCCATTGTTTCTTGTCTTGCCTTCTGGTGCTTTGGAAAATAGATCGATCCCCTCTTTTTTTGTGGCAGCCCCTCAAATATTAGAACACTGCTGTCATGTCATCCCTAGTTCTTCTTTTCTCTAGACTGGCCATACCCAATTCCTGCAACCCTTCTTCATATATTTTTGTCTCCAGGCCCTTGTTCATTTTAATTGCTCTTTTTTGCACTTTTTCCCAAAGTCTCAACATCTTTTTTGCAATGTGGTGACCAAAACCGGATGCAATATTCCAAGTATGGCCTTCTTAAGGCTTTATAAAGCAGTACTAATACTTCATGTGATTTTGATTCTATTCCTCTGTTTATACAACCAAGGATTGTATTAGCTTTTTTGGCTGCTGCCACACACTGCTGACTCATGTTTAAGTGATCATCCAAGGTCCCTCACCCAGTTATTGTTTTTGAGCCAGATTTCACCTAATCTGTACTTGTAACTTTGGTTTTTCCTGCCTAGGTGTACAACCTTGCTGTTCTCCACATTAAATTTCATTTTGTTGGATCGGGCCCATTGTTCAAATCTGTCAAGATCTTTTTGGATCCTGAGCTTGTCTTCTGGGATAATAGCTATTCCTGCCAGCTTAGTGTCATCTGCAAATTTGATGAGTTCCCCTTCTATTCCCTCATCTAAGTCATTTATAAAGATATTGAAGAGTAATGGGCCCAAGACGGAACCTTGTGGTACCTCACTGTTTACTTCCCTCCATGTAAATGTAGTATCATTAAGAACAACTCATTGAGTACAGTTTGTCAGCCAGTTACAAATCCATCTGGTGGTGATGTTTTCTATACCACATTTTTCTAGCTTACCAAGAAGTGTGTTGTGGTCTATTTTGTTGAATTGTTTTGAAATAACATCTGCCAGCTCCTTCAGAACTCTAGGATGTAATCCATCAGATCCTGTTGATTTATATTCATCAAGATCAGATAGGTGTTTTCTAACCATTTTCTTGCTTATTTTAATTTTTATTTCTAGTCTTTTACAGTTATGTTTTTGGTAGGTTGGGCTATAGTTTCTTTTTGCGTGAAGACTGATGCAAAGAATGAGTTAAGCAGTTCTACTTTCTCTCTGCTGCCTTGCCATCATACTTCCTTGCCATCTTCTCTCTTAAGTGGACCTACTGTTTCCTTGACTTTTTTTTGTTATTTATATGTTGAAATAAACTTTTTTTTAATTATCCTTGACTTTTGTTGCAAGTCTTTGTTTATTCTGAGCATTTGCTTTCTTGACTTTGTCTGCTGATACTCTGCCTTAGTTATGTGTCCCTCTTTCCATTTTTTGTACTTGTCCTTTTTGGGTTTCAATTTATCAGAGATATTTTTTTGTATAAATTATATTAGTTTTTATAGGGTTAGGAATAAGGTGGGGTCGGTGTCGGGGTTGGGATTTGGGTTAGGGTTAGGATTAGGGTTGGGTTTTTTCCAAACAACATTCTCAATATTTAGCAAACAGCATAATGTCTGGGTTCGTGTGTTTAACAAACAATAATAGATAATAATTAATTATCATAAACAATATGTTAATTAATTGCTCAATAGTCTTCTTCTTGCTAATATATATTCAAAATTACATATCACATTCCTTTCTCTCTAACTCATTTTTCTAGCCATTCATAGAAATTATCCCATGTTCCAAAATACACTGAGTCTTCTTTCTCTTTTATCTTTAAAGTCAACCTATCCATTTCTGCACACTCTAAAATTTTCTTAATTAGTACTTCTTCAGCTGGTAAATTTTCATTTTTCCAATGTTGGGCAAATACAATTCTTGCTGTCGTTAGTATGTGTAGTATTAAATATTTGCAATCTTTCTCATAATTTGCTCTTATTATTCCTAACAAAAATAATTCTGGCTTAAAGTCTATTTGTTTTTTAGTCATTTTCTCCAACCATAAATGTATTTTAACCCAAAATCTTTTTGCTTTAGGGCATGTTCACCAGATATGATAATAAGTACCTGGTCTTTGTTTGCGTTTCCAACAGTTGTTTGAACTATTTTTAAACATTTTTGCTAATCTCACTGGTGTCATATGCTATCTGTAAAACATTTTATATAAGTTTTCTTTATATGCCACTGCTTTAGTTAATTTAACATTTCTTTCCCATAACTTTTGCCAGTCTTCTAATTCTATATTATATCCAAAGTTCTTTGCCCACGTTATCATTGTTTCTTTTACTTGTTCTTCCTCCATTTTTAAGTTTAACAGAAATCTATAGAGTTTCTTAATCAACTTTTCATCTGTTTTTAACAGTATCTGATCAAATTCTCTCTGTTCTTTATAAAATCCCATTGTTTTAGCATCTTTTTCATATCTCATTTCAATTTGCAGATATGGCCACCATGCTAGATCAATATCTTGTTCTTGTAAATCTTGTCTGTCTTTCAATTTTACTTCATTGTCCAAAATATCTTTATAAGTCACAACTTTATCGTAGTTAATTAAATTTGGGTAAGCAAAAGATTCCATTGTTGAAAGCCATCCAGGTATCTTAATATAATTTTTTTCTTTTATTTTTTCCCATTCTGAAGAAGTGCATTTCTTATAAAATAGTTTTGAAAGTATCTATGTATTTTATTCTTCCCATACCACAGAAAGGCATGCCAACCAATTTGTAGGTCATGCCCCTCTAGGTACAATAGTCTTTTGTCTCTAAGCATTATCCATTCTTTAAGCCATGTTAAAATAGTTGCTTTGTAGTATAACATCCAGTCTGGCAGTCCAAATCCTCTACTTTCTTTCGCTTCTTGTAGCATTTTCAATCTAATTCTAGCTTTTTTTTCCTTGCCAGATAAATTTCAATATTGTTTTATTCAGTTCATCAAAAAAGGCTTTTCCCAACCTTACAGGAATCGTTTGAAATAAAAAGAGTATTTTTGGTAAGATACTCATTTTCACTGTTGCTATACTCCCCAACATTGAAAGTTGGAAGTTTTTCCACTTTTCCAAATCCAGTTTTATTTGTTTTAGCAGTCTTACATAGTTATCTTCTTTTATTGTTACACATCTTGCTGTTAGATAAATTCCCAAATATTTAACTTTTTTAACTATTTGAAGATTTTTTTTATTAGTTGATTTTTTTGTTTTTCTGTTAGATTCTTTGTTAGCACTTTAGTCTTTTCTCTGTTTATTGTCAACCCTGCCACTTCTCCAAATTTTCCTATTTTCTCCATAAGTTTAGTGCTTGTTTCCAATGGATCTTCAAATATGAAAACCAAATCATCTGCAAATGCTTGTAGTTTATATTTTTCATCTTTTATCTCCAGTCCTTTAATTTCTATATCTTGTCTAATATTTCTATTCAGTACTTCCAGTGTTAGTATAAATAGTAATGGAGATAGTGGGCATCCCTGTCTTGTGCCCTTTTTAATGTTGAAGTTTTCTGGAGTTTCCTGTGACGTTGCTGCAAGATGGGCACTGGGGAATGAATCTCCCTTCCCCAAGCCCGATTTCTACCAGCTGGGGAGTCTAATAGGACCGAAAGTCACCCCGTAGAGGCAACTGGCCAAAGGGTGAAACTTTGCAGATCGTGGGCCAGAGGTAGCTGGCCCACTTGATCCAAAGGAGCCCTCAGGACCAGCAGGAAGAAAGGCTGACTGCACCCATGTGGTCTGCCAGAAGCAGCTGATCATCGGAGACAATGATTTTTTTTTTTTTAGAAAATTTTATTGGTTTTGTAGTTTTACATTTAAGTATTGGAAAAGCAATGTAGAGGCTGAGTTGGTCAATAATTCAATAACATACAAATATCTTTAGTACAGATCTCAAACTATTACATTAAATGTTTCCCCTCTTTTCCCCTTAGTATTTACTGTCTCATCTTTAAATTAGTACAATTCTTATTATATCAATTAAATAAAAAATAACTTTCTTGCATTTATCAATAATTTTTAGTTTACACATATCCTAGTTGTTTTAACATTCAATCTTTTTAGACAATCAATGTCCTGGCTAATTTTTTCCCAATGTTTGGTTTCCCATTAATATTTATATTTCACGTTTGATATTTATAATTTCCAAATTTTAAATAACCCCAATTCCCTTTATCACAATTCATCACAAGATCTAATGTTCAGAATACAAGTTTTTATCTATTTGAGTTCTCACCATTTTACATCAACTAATTAGTAATACAATATAATATTCTTATTTTCTGGTAATTTCCAGATATCTTAAATTTAGTAACCAAAATTCCTCCTATTTCAACATTTAATACTTCCTGTCTTTTTCTCTTAATATCTTCTATCTCATATTTAAGCTAATAATTCTTATTATTACCACTAGGTAAAAAAATATTTATTACATTCATCGATTGATTTTTAGCTTATATATATCTTAATTACCTTTACATTTAATCTTTATAAACAAATCAATGTTCAAATTTAACTATTAATATTTATACTTCTAAGTTATATATAACCAAAGTTTTCTTTGTCTCATCTCATAACAATATCTAATATTTCAAAGTACACATCTTATCTATTTGGGTATATTCTATTTTAATTCGCACAAGTAAGTCAAAACCCCAATTTTCTTCAGTCTTATTCTAGCTTTCTTTCTTTGCCAAATCGTCTTCCATGTCCATGCTTTAGAGTCATCAAACAAATCTTCCTGTATTGTTATATAGATTGTTTGATGTAGGAAAAAACCATCTGGTCACCATTTTTTTGAGAGGACTAACAAATCATCTCTTTATTTTTCCATCTCGACGTAGTTGTCCTGAACTGTTTATCTTCTCTTCAATCTATTCTTCTTCTTGTTCCTCAGGTTCTTTCTGATTTATGTAGAAAGTCTTTTCCTTTTTCCATATTGTCAGTTTTTTTTCTGGGTTTTCCATTGACTGTATTTGTTGATCACTTCAATCTTCTATCATAATCTTTAATTGTTCCACCTTTTCTATTAAATTCTGTGTAGTTGATTTTTCAGATGTAATCAAAGTTTGAGTTTGTATATCTGGGCTGACATCTTGTTCTTTTTTGTAACCTCTTATTTCATCAGTAGCTGTAAGAATAGTTTGATGAATTGCTTTTAACATAGAGAGAATCTGTTCTTGATCTTCATCCATATTTTCTTAGTAATATATTAGGTTAAAAGCTTTACAATCAGAGAATGCAAAAAAAATTGTCACTGAATAAGGAACACAGCTGGACTTTTCTCAAGGTTGCATAAGTCTTATCTATTTGTCTGGGCTTCTGGCCAAGTCTCTTTTAGACAATAACAAATTGTAGTATCAGGTTTAGCCACAAGATGTCATCCCTACCCTTAAAGATTTTCTTTTGAATCCAAAGTTTTTATAATCTTTTTGGTTTTGCTTCTTTTTTATAAGTAAAAACCCAATCTTCAATAAGCATAGAAGATCTTTTAGTCCACAAACTTTAAAAAATAGAATTCCAATTAGGATCAAGTTATTCTTTCAATGTTTTAAACTCCCCTGGATAGTCAGTTGCCGCTGTTTCTAGAGGGAGAGGTAACATTTCCCTTCCCTCTCCACAGGGGGGAAAGTACTTAAGGCAGCTTATGCAGGTAAAGAAAATAGCTAGGATTTAAGAGAGGTAGATCTCACCCAGTCTCGTCTGTGCTGCCTTAAAATTGCCTGATGGTAAGTGTGACTTCGGCTGTCTGCAACCTAGTGATGAGCCATATTGCTACGGCCGGTCTTTCATCTGCCAGTTTGGAGGGCTGCCCTGGATCAAGCAGAAGAGCTACCGCCCTCCCAGAATCCATCGGGGATCCTCTCCTTGCTGGTTGCCCCTACAGGGTGACTTTTGACCCTTTCCAGGGTCCCCCAGCAAAGCAAAACTGAACGCGGAAGATAGAGCTTGTCTTCCAGACGTCCATATCAGCTGCCTCGGCAAACTGGAAGTTGGAGACAATGAATTTTAAAAGCGAAAGGCAAAACAGCTGATCTGGGGTGAGACTATTTTCCTTATCTCTCTACAAGTGAAAATACCAGTTCTGGGATTTCATTCAAAAGCAAAAAATCCCCAAGTTCCAGGGAGGGGGGGAAGGCTTTTTTCCTTACCCCTCCCTCCTGAACTATAGGCAGCAGTTTAAACTTTGGGGAAATTAAAACTGACTTATAACAATATTGTGAAGATAACTGAGGCATAAAAGAAGGATAATTTGGAAAAGTTTTGGATTTATAAATCTTTTTTTTGTTTATTCCTTGTTTGGGAACCAGCAGGTTTTAACTTCTTGAAGTTTTTTTAAAGTATGGTGGGAATGCACATCTAATGACATCTAGTGGCAAAATGGAGAACTACATTCAAGGTTGATTTTTTTCCCCTTGTCTTTATCTTACTGAGTTGCTCTGATTGGAGTCTTAAAAACTTGGCTGTATGCCCAGACATAGCTTACAGTTTAAACATTTTGGTGTCCTTGGAATTTAAAGTCCTGAAGATTGTGGCTGAAAAAGAAAGACTCTTTTTGGATTGCCCTGTTTTACAGGATAGATTACAATTATAAATAAAAACTATGTTTGAAGTCATTGGCCTTCCCTGGATTACAAATACAGCTTGACCTGGAATTTTTCCAAGCTGTTTTGAAAGAGTGAATAATAAGAAATCCCTTCGAACAGAATACTTTGGGTTACAAATTTTGGTATATTTTTTTCCTTCTTTTTTCTTTTTTTTTTTTTCCCTTTTGCTCTTTTTTACCTTTACTATTTTTATTGTTTACCTCTCCTATTTGTTAGGAGCCTATTGGATTATAAATTTTGACTTACTTGGTGGATTACAATGTATGATTTAAAGATAAAGATGAGCACCCCCAACCTATCTAAAGTTGGAAAAAAAGGATCTCCTGCTCCCTCTTTGGCTTCTGCAAGTCCAGTCTATCAGAGATCAATTGATACAATGCTTCAACAAGAAAAGGCTAATAACTTCCAAAAGGAAACTCAAGTGACCCTACAAGCAATTCAAAAGGCAATCGCTACTCACATGACGGTCACAATGAGAAACCATGAGGAGTTGAAAAGTGATTTTGATAAAATGAATAAAAAAATTAACAATATGGATTCTCAATTTGAACATTTTAAACAGATGATCACATGCAATCAACAAAGAATTAAAAAATAGAAGATAAATCAGCTGAGGTTGACCAGAAACTAGAAGTTTTAAAAGATGAAAATCAGAAGTTGATCCAAATAAATGAAGAACTAGAAGACTCGATAGCTGGGATGGAGATGGAAAGAGCCTCATACTTTTTAAGGTTTCAAAATATAATGGAAGATAAGGAAGAGGATCTCCTAGACTTGATAATGGAATTATTGGCAGATGCATTAGGAACTGGGAAACAGCAAATGGAAGGAGAATTAGACCACATCTATAGGGTCAACTCAAACTATGCTAGAAGAAATAAAGTCCCAGGGGAAGTACATGTTAGATTTCTTAAAAGATCTACAAGTGATGAGATTTTGAGAAGAGTAAGAGACAAACCTTTGAAATACAAAGAAAAAGAAATTGTAGTCCTCAAACAAATTCCTAGGAGAATAAGAGAATCCCAAAGAGAATACCAGTTTCTAACTAGGAAATTAATTGACAAAGGAGTGAATTTCAGATGGCTGATTCCAGAAGGGATTTTAATTTACTGGGATACAAAAAGATATAGACTGGATACGCCACTTAAAGCAATGGAATTCTTCGACAACCATAGAGCATTTTTGGAAGGAGGAGATTCTGAATCCGGTACAAAGAGAGAAACAAAGAAACAGGAAGAAATGGCAGTAGAAGGAGCAGTCAAACCAAGAGAGGAGGAATAAATTAAAAACACATACAGAAGAAGGAGCAAGACCAAGAGATCAGAGACAGATAAGATCAACTAGAAGATTAAGACCTAGACATAATTGAAAGAGATGGAGGAGAGTGGGATTTTGTCAATGAACATAAATGGACTAAATTCTCCTTAAAAAAGGAGAAAAATCTTTACACAATTACAAAAATTAAAAATGAATACAATTTGTCTTCAAGAAACATACATTAAGAGACAACATTATAAATTGTTAGAACAACTGAAAATTGGTAAACTTCACTTTGCATTAGCACTTCAAAAGAAAAAAGGAATAGCTCTATACATTAAAGAAACAATGAACCACAAACAAATTTATGCGGATAAAGAGGAGAGAATATTAATGGTAGAAATAATGATGGATCAAAAACAGATACTGATGGTAGCAATATATGCACCAAATGATAAACAAGAACAATTTTACCAAAAACTATATAAAAAAATATTAGACTTAAACTATCAAAATCTTTGTATAATGGGAGACTTTAACGCAATAACAGATGGAACTTTGGACTACAAAAGCGCCAAACAAGGAAGAAAAGGAGGAAATATATTACGTAAAGTGTTTTTAAAAATGACAGAACTCTGTATCCAAGATATATGGAGAGAAAAAAATCCAAAGAAATTACAATATACATTTTACTCAAATAGACATAAATCATGGTCTAGAATTGATATGACATGGACATCTTTGGAACTTAATACGATGATACAAGAAATTGAGATAGAAACTAATGTTTGGGCAGATCATAACCCAATAAAGATGACTTGGAGAGGAACTAAGAAAAAATTAAGATGGTCCTTGAATAAATCTATATTGAAAGAAAAAGAATTTCTACAACTAGCAACAAAGGAAATAGATTTTTTCTTCAAAATAAACAAGAAAGAAGAAACATCGCTTCAAAATGTGTGGGATATGGCTAAAGCACGGGTCGGCAACCCGCGGCTCCGGAGCCGCATGCGGCTCTTTGAGGCCTTACCTGCGGCTCCGGAGCCTCCTCCGCCATTTTGGCGAGCGCATGCGCGCATGCACGGGCGGGTGCGGGGGGTGTGCGTGCGGGGGTGCGCGTGCGCGAACGGGCGTGCGCGCATGTGCGAGCGGGTGCGCATGCGCTCACGGCTCACGCGCATGCGCGAATGGCACGCGTGCATGCGCGGACAGCGCGCACGCATGCGCGGACAGCGCGCACGCATGCGCGGACAGCGCGCGCACGCATGCGCGGACGGCGTGCGCACGCATGCGCGGGTGCGCACGCATGCGCGGACGCGCGGCTCCCAGGGTTTTTTTTTTTTTGGCCAAACGGGTCCGTGCGGCTCATCCGACGTTTCGGATGGCCGACCCATGGGCTAAAGCATATTTCAGAGGGCTGGTTATAACTTATATCGCTAAAAAGAATAAAGAAAAGAAACAACAACAGTTAAAGTTGAAGGAAGAATTCAGAAAGTTAGAATCAGAATTACAAATAGATCCACAAAAGAAAATACTTAAGAAACAAATAGAATAATAAAACATAAATTAAATCTAGCCGAGATGAAAATAATGGCTCAACAGATTAAAAGGGCTAAACAGAACTTCTTTGAAAATGCCAACAAGCCGGGGAGATGGTTAGCATATAGACTGAAAAAAGAAAAAGAGAAAAAATTGATAAACAAGCTGCAAGATCCAAAAGGTGAAGTACAGTTTCAAAATGAAACAATTAAAAAAATTATTAAAGATTATTATGAGATACTTTATAAGGCAGAGGAAATTCCAAAAGAAAAAATACAGCAGTATTTAAAAAGAAGCAGACTACCAAAAATTTCAAAGAATATTCAAAACATATTAAATGGAAAAATATCAATGATGGAGATTATAGAGGCTATAAAAAGGCAAAAAAATGATAAGACTCCTGGCCCAGATGGATTACCTGCAGAGTTTTATAAATTATTACAAGATGTATTAAGTCCGATCCTGAAAGAACTGTGTAATGAAATACTCCTGGAGGCTAAAATACCAAACATATGGACTGAAGACAACATTACTTTAATACCCAAAGAAGACTCTGATTTAATGCAAATAAAAAATTATAGACCAATATCACTATTAAATGTAGATTATAAAATCTTCACCTCAATAATAGCAGAAAGACTAAAGAAATTTTTGACCGAATTTATACATATAGACCAAAATGGTTTTCTACCTAAAAGACAGATAAAAAATAATTTAAGAATGGTTCTTGATGTGTTAGAGCAGACATGTCAAACTCACGACGTCATGTGACATCACGCAGCTGACAATGTAAACTGGCAATTTATGTTCCAGCAACTTGCAGAAATGGACTTTGGGAAAAACTTTATAAATGTAATCAAAACAATTTATTGTAAACAAACAACCAAAAAATTGTAAATGGAGATCTTACAGAAAATTTATCAGAGAGATTTTTGTGCAACCATGCTGGTTTCTTCTTGGATTTCTTGTTTTTCCTTTTCAATGGAAATGTGCTGGACTTTATGATCATATTTTGTAGTTTCCCACACATCTTGAGTTGTTTTCCCCTTTAGGATTTTCATCATGGAATTTTTTAAAGGCTCTCTCTATCACTTCTTCTCTTTTAGTAAAAATTAGGTCCAGTATAGCTTTTCCTCTAATTCCTCTAGTTCCCTCCTCTACCTTTTTGATGACAAAGTTGTCAGCTAGGTTGGTTAGGTTAGGAATCTATTTGATCTCCCACTTGCTGCAGAGTTTGTCTCCCAGTTGATATCAGGTCAACTGATATCAAGTCAGATATGCTGCCAGAAATGTCCATTATGAAATTCTTTAACACATTGAAATGAGAGTCAGTATAACATCACCAAATATAAACTCTCTTCCCTTTCCAAAGTAGTATCCATAGCTTGTATATATGTATGTATTTCTATACATGTTTATTCATATTAAAATAGTGAATACCTTATCAGAATAGAATTAGTTTTCCTCAAAGGCTCTTTTTACTGAATAATGTTAAATGGTAGTCACCAAAAAGTGGAAATGTTTTCTTATCCAAAAGAACTTCAAACTATAAAATATAGTAATTAATTAATTTTTTAGTGTTTTGATGAAATTTGGGTTCTAAAAAAGGATCAGCTCTCTTCTTTAAAATATAGAAAGAGATACATTGCTATATTTTATATAATGAAATAAGGAGAGAGATCATCCATTGGTAAGATGTCCTGCTCTAGTCCATTCTCAGCCACAGAAGCTCTCAAGGTGAGATTGGACTAGTCACTATCTTTCCATATAATTTACTACAGCATTCTCTTTGTGGAACAAAGGAGTAGGCAACAGAATATATATTTCCCTTGAATTCCTAAATAAAATGTAAAATAAGAAAAAAGGAATAAACAACAATAAATAATTCCATTCTATTTCATTCTTTGTTCATTCTTCAAATACCAATCTGTTCAGCTGTCCTATGGCTCTGCTCCAGTGATGATGGATCACACCCAATCCCCTTACTTCTACCAAATGGTCCCAAATGAAGATTATCAGTACAGGGAGATTCTTGAATTACTTCTTTATTTCAGGTGGACATGGATTGGATTTTTCATTGCAACTGGAATTAATTCTGAATGGGTACTTCAAGTTATAGTACCAGAATTTGCCACTCATGGGATTTGTTTTGATTTTATAGACACAGTCCATAACTTAGGCATGATAATTGAATACGGGGATATTAAAAAATGGACATTTAAACTATGGAATAAATTTGTGACCAGCACAGCCAATGTATTTCTCCTGTTTGGTAATCTTCAAACTCCAGTGTTTTTGGACTGGTTGCTAGGCCTAGGAAGAGACAGTGAAAGAATAAACACAACAAAAGGTAAAGTGTGGATTTTGACTGCTCAGCTAGAACTTAAGTCCTATAGTAATAAACAGGGTCAGAAATCTGCTAAACTTATCTACCCTGGAGCTTTGTCATTGATTGTCCATTCCAATGGGCTGCCAGGATTTTTGCAATTCATTCTGGAAAGAAAGCCTTCCAATGCAAAGGAAGATTTCTTAATAAGAGACTTTTGGTCTTCTGCTTTTGGTTGCACCTTCCCCAACTGGATTTTGAACCATACAAATAGTGATCTCTGCACTGGGCTGGAGAGCTTGGAGAACATTTCTGAAAACCTTTTGGAAAAAAACATTACTGGGCACAGCTACAGCATCTATAATGCTGCCTTCGCTGTGGCTCATGCTTTGCATGCCATGTATTCATCCATATTCAAGCGTAACAGAAAGATGGAGAGGGAGAGATGGACATCTCTGACTCAGCAGTCATGGGAGGTAATGTAAATCTAAAAAGTCTATTAATGCATCATTTTCACTGGTGGGGCCATTACTACAATAAAAGCAACTTGGGCCAACTTGTAGTAAGAATCCATGTGTCAGCATAATCATGCCTATAATACTGTGTGTATAGTGTTTTGATCCATTTTTATTATAATTATGAGTAGTAGTTTATGTAAAAAAGACACTTGAAATATTTTGCCAAGTTGAAACACTTTTGTAGGGATCACACTACATTCTTTAACATAACTTTCTTGAGAAACCTATTTAAAAATATTATTTATATTATGTAAGATGTCATTTCCTATTCTTTAAATGTAACATTTGGGAAGGCTTCTCTTCTTTTCATTCTCAACCTAAGCCTAAATAGGTTTACTCATAATTATTTTGCACTAATTTAAATAGAGCTTAATCCCAAGTATATAGTAGTTGAGTTCAGTTTAGTATTGTTATAGACCAGTTCAAGGTGAGTGATAATAGCTGTAGCTATTACCTACTCAATTAATTAATGTTAAAATTAACTACCACAAAGATTAACTGGTGTTCAGGAAACACATTCATATCACAAACACATTCATTTATTTAGGTGGTTGTATGTCTGTGCTCTACTCAGTGTTAACTCCTGGCAACTGCCTAGACTAGTTCCTGCACTTTTCTTGGCTAAATGTTTGAATATGGTATAGCACTGCTTTTTTCTCCCTAAGGCTGAGGGAGGGACTGGCCCATGTTCACCCAGTTGGCTTCATGCCTAAGGCAGAACCAGAACTCATGCTCTGGTTTATAGCCTGGTATTTTAACCATTGCTCTCACACACTGGGTCTCACACAAACTATTTAGGTTTCAGTTGGAATAAATCTTCCTTTTGAATGAAGGCTAACTTTATCTCCATCACAAAGTTCATTTTATCGCTGAAGTCCTAATTTACAGTATTTTTGAGATCCATTTACTGGATTTCTCAACATTATGAATAATGAATGGCCAGATGGTTTTTTGCTTATTAAGACAATTTGATTTTTAAAAAGTAGTTAGATTGTTTTAGAAGTGACAGAACTTGATCCTGTGAGAGGCATTTGAGGCTGTCTCTTATCTTTCATTAACCCTAAGTGTATATATGTGCTTGTGTCTGTGAGTACATAGGTATAACAACTTGTTTAGTGTTAAATTAAATTGTGATGGAATATAGTAGGTAGGATTCTGGGGAGGGGGGAGTGCATTCAAGAGGAATAAGAAGCAGGTCAGTCCAGATATTTTGTGTGAGGGAAAAAGGGTGAAGACAGCCACTCCTGAACAGTTCTCAAGAGTAAAGTGGCAAAATTCTGATTATAAGTGTACAATAATAAAGAACTGTGTTTGAAAGAAATCCTCACATGTCTTTCCTGGTTTTGGGGCCTAACACAATTGTTCTCATCTTTGTTCAGTTTCATGTATTGGAACATTTTCGTAAACATTTGTTTTCCTTTTCATCCTCAGTTGCTCTATTTTCTGAAGCAAGTGTCTTTTAATAATACCATAGGGGAAAAGATTTCCTTTGATCAGAATGGTGTACTTCTAACAACATTTGATGTTATAAACTGGGTTTTGTTTCCAAATGAGTCTTTAATTGGAGTAAAAGTCGGAATGATCAACTCACAAGTAGCAAGAGACCACAAATTGATGATGAACAAAAATCTCATTGTTTGGCATGACTGGTTTAATCAGGTAGGATAACTGGCTTAAAATATGACTCAGGATATATTTCTTGCTCGCCATGAATGATTTGCCAAATATTGTATAGTTTTACTCTGTTTCTTATTTCTTCAACCTTAGTAACATTTTGGATTCAACTACTGATTTTAATGTATGCATAAAAACAAATTCCATCTGAATGTCTCCAAGCATACAAACATTATGCTCCTCTAACATGCACATTTATGCAACAAATTTCTATAATTGGACATGCATTTATATGAATATTATATATAATTTTATCCTACCCATAATGCTCTTATTCTAATATAGGAGGATGAATTCATTTTTGTTCATTTCAATTTTGGTTATTGATATATTTTGGCAAAAAATTTTTTCCAAGCTTTCCTTTTTCTTATGTCATAACTCAGTGTGAAGACATTATTTTCTTTCTTTCTTTCTTTCTCAACTTTCTACACTGTACATTTCTTCTATTTGTTTTTTTTCTCTGTGCTCAGCTACCTTAAAATTAAATCAATGATAAGCAAATATTACATTTTTGAAATAGTCTATAGGAAAACAAAATGCTTAATTCTGATGAGGAGACTGTATATTAACATCTGACAACATTGTAAAGAGAATATAATAGTATTAGGATTCTTAAAGAAACTTACATTCAAGGCAATATATAAAATCCCACTTTTATCAAACATTTCATTGTTGCTATGTACAGTGCATTCAGAAAGTATTTAGACTGCCTTCACTTTTGTCAATTTTGTTATGCTGCAGCCTGATTCTACAGTTGTTCAAATTCATTTTTTCTCATTAATCTACACTCAATACTCCATAATGATAAAGTGAAAACAGAATTTTAGAAATGCCTGTAAATTTATTTTAAAAAACCCTGAAATGTTACATTGGCATAAATATTCAGACCCTTTACTCAGTACTTTGTTGAAGTACCTTTAGTAGAAATTACAGCCTCAAGCTTTGCACACCTGGATTGGGGGACTTTCTACCATTCTTCCTTGTAAATCCTCTCAAGCTGAGTCAGGTTGGATGGTGACTGTTGGTGAACTATTATTTTCAGATTCCTCCAGACATGTTAAATAGGGTTCAAGTCAGGGCTTTGGCTGGGCCACTCTAGGACATTCACAGAGTTGTCTCTAAGCTATTCCTGTGTTGTCTTGGCTGTATGCTTAGGATCGTCATGTTGGAAAGTGAATCTTCAGCCCAGTCTGAGGTCCTAAGCACTGTGGAATAGATTTTTATTGAGGATATTCCTGTACTTTGCTCCATTCATCTTTCCCTCAACTCTGACCAGTCTTCCAGTCCCTGATGCTAAAAAACATCCCCACAGCATGATGCTGCCACTACCATGCTTCACTGTTGGAACAATATTGGGCAGGGGATGAGTAGTGCCTGGTTTCCTCCAGACATAATATTTAAAATTGAGGCCAAACAGTTCAATCTTGGTTTCATCAGACCAAGCAGGCTTTCATGTGTTTTACACTGTGTTTTATGTCTAGCCACTTTGCCATAAAGCCCAGATCGGTGAAGGGCTGCAGTGATGGTTGTCTTTCTTGAACTTTGTCCCATCTCCACACAGGATCTCTGGAGCTCAGTCAGAGTGACCATTGGGTTCTTGGTCACCTCTCTTACTAAGGTCCTTCTCCCATGATTGCTCAGTTTGACCGGGCGACCAGCTCTTGGAAGAGCCTTGGTTGTGCTAAGCTTCTTCCATTTGAGAATTATGGAGGCCACTGTGCTCTTAGGAACCTTCAGTGCAGCAGAAATTTTATTATAGCCTTCCCCAGATCTGTGTCTTGCAATAATCCTGTCTCTGAACTCTGCGGGCATGGCTTTTGCTCTGCTACAGTATGCATTGTCAGCTGTGAGGCCTTCTATAGAGAGGTGTGTGCCTTTCCAAATCATGTCCAATCAATTTAATTTGCCACTGGTCGACTCCAATCAAGGTGTAGAAACATCAAGAGAAATGGAAGGCACCAGAGCTAAATTTCAAGTGTTGTTGCAGAGGGTCTGAATACTTATACCAATGTGATATTTCAGTTTTTTTCTTTTTAATAAATTTACAGATATTTCTAAACTTTTGTTTTCACTTTGTCATTATGGGATACTAAGTGTAGATTAATGAGAAAAAAATGAATTTCAACAACTGTAGAATCAGGCTGCAGCATAACAAAATTGACAAAAGTGAAAGGGGTCTGAATACTTTCTGAATGCACTGTATGTATGTATGTAATTATGTTTATATATAAAGTTTTATACATCAGTTCCAATTGAATCACTATATTCAATTTTAATAATTAATAAATAACCTACATCTGCAAGCGGTTTATCTAAAAGCAATCCATGGAATAATTGGCACTATGGATTTGAACCAATGTTAAAGAGTAAGTCTTTTAGCAACGAGTGAATTTCCTCAAAGGGAAGATTGGAATAGCCTGTTTCAAATTTGGGGTTCTTCCAGTGAGCTTGGAATAGCTGATCCAAAGTCAGAAAACAATAATTTGGCATCAGAACATTTTAACCTGAAGGACTTTGAATACAATAAATTGTGAAAGGTCTGTAAACATTCTGCAATTCTTCTTGTGAAGATTGATGTTAATTTCTGATTTCCACTCACATTGGTGAACTAGGTGCAACCTCTCTCACTCTGTAGTAACAAGTGCCAACCTGGTTACAGAAAACAAAAGAAAGAAGGGGAGCCATTCTGCTGCTACGATTGCATTCCTTGCCCAGAAGGCAAGATTTCTGAGTGGGAAGGTAAGAGATGATGTGCTTTTCTCAAATTATATAAAATTATATGAGCTATCACAAAGATCACACTAGAGTTATAATTTTTTTCTCTAATGTATTCTTCTACTGTTTAGATATTGGAAGTTATGAGCTTAAACAAAATCCTACCCATCCATTGCTGCCATTAAATTTCATTTTCAGTTTTAATTCTCCTATTCCCCCAGAAAAAAAGCAAATTGCATTGTTTGAGTTCTTTCATGTTGGTTTTAAGTTGCAGTCATTTTCTTAGCCTAAAGAGAAAATAGATAGGTGATAGACAAACAGTTATATACTTTACTATTATAGAGACAAACAGATTTTTAATTGCTCTTTAATAAAATAGGTTATTACATAATAAAAAATAGATAGGTATGTATGTAGGTAGGTGGTGTCCCAAGTAGATAAGTTAGGTAGTGTTCTAAGTAGGTAAACTTAGTCTTTATACCTGATTTTTTTTCTTAAGCATACATAGCAGCATAAAGTTTTTCTGAAATTTCTGAGCAGTAAAAAGAGAAAGAGATGGACTCAGTGCTCTTCAGGACTTTAGCACAGGAATAATTTCACTCTAGAACTGCAATAAAAGATTGGAGAATAGATTGCATTCTTCTGCACTTTGTAAAATCAATGAAGTGTATTTCTGAACAAATAGGAATGGAATTATATTTTATCTTCATTTAAATTATACTAAACAGTGAATAACTACAGATGGACTAATATTATTATCAGAGAATAAAGTATAGGATCCTGGAAATTCTGAATTACAGTTTATTTTAGTTGAAAGGCCAAGAAACAGTAATAAACAGGAAGATGACCTTGGCTAGACTGAAATGGAAATGGTATTTCTAAAGGGATATTATTGAGCTGACACCATTTCTGGATTACTCTATAAAGAAGCAGTGTCCTTTCCTTGAACAAAAGCTATGCAGGTTTCAGAAATTATGTTTGAACCTTGAACTCATGACAAAGTGCAACAATTTCATCTTCTTCCAATTTTGTTTTTTGTTTTTAATGAAGTGTGTATATAGAAGCTGTGCTGGGCCAATGCAGAAAATGCCCTCCCTCCAAATTAAAAATATAGCTTTTCAAAACTGTTTTTAAAGCAATTTTTTTAAAACATCAAAGAGATTTTCACTCTGATTACTTGCTATTCTACACATGATTTATGTGGAATATTAGCTTCTGGGAATGATCCATGATATGCTATTCTTGCAATTTATATCCTTATCTATATATTATAAAACACTTGTGTGTATTTGAAATGTTGTAATCTTCAGTTGGGTGAAACTGTGCATCATAGAGCAAGTCTTTGTCAAGGAAAGTACTCTAACTGGGCTAAATTAAACAATGCCAGAGTCTATTTCTCTGAGGAAATGAAATTTGGAAACATATTTGTTGCTTCATCACTGCCAATGTGCTACCATGGTCAGCTGCACTCATGTCAACCTCATTTTCAACATTCCCTGAGAGATTCCTACCAGTTGATGGGATCCTTGGAAGGAAAGAAGAAGGAGATGGAGGGAGGGAGGGAGGAAGAAGAAAACAAAAGGACAAAGAGAAAAGCAGAAAGAATAGGAAAGAAAGTAAAGGATGGATGGATGGATGGATGGATGGATGGATGGATGGAGGGAGGGAGGGAGGGAGGGAGGGAGGGAGGGAAAGGCACTCAGGCAGGCAGGCAAGAAGGAAGGAAGGAAGGAAGGAAGGAAGGAAGGAAGGAAGGAAGGAAGGAAGGAAGGAAGGAAGGAAGGCAGGAAGGAAGGAAGGAAGGAAAAATTAATACACAGGAAATCAGAACTCTCTCATGCTGCCACTGCTTTATTGGCTGTCTGTGGTCATTCTATTTATTTGTTTAGGTAAGAAAATATCTCTGAAATGGTAACCCAACAGGTTATTTAGTTGCCTATAAAATTCATAATATTAATAATACTAGTCCTCCACTGAAGAAGAATCATGGCTAAACATGCAGATGGAAGGAAGAAAATTATAACAATGAAAATGGGGGCTGAAGGAGATAATAGTACAAAGGAATTCCTGATGTCATCTCACTGGAAATCTGGGTACTCACTGAAAAAAAAACCTACCTTAGTGGAAACAAAGCTATTAACAGAATATAAAGTTGCTGTAGTTTGATAGATAACAGTTCTGAATTTGGTAGATAGCAGTTCTGAATATTGCCAATATTTGTTTTATGGCAAAGAGATTCCATAAAATGATGCTTTCTATTAATGAACATGGAGCACTTTCCTTCAGTACTTTCAATGGTGGGAATAAAAAAAAAGAACAAGAGAAGTTAGTAGACCCAGTATTGGACAGAATGCATTTCAGTGGGATACATATTAGGAAAATAAGTTTGATTAACAATGGGCCATCTTTTGAGAGAAAAGTATTTATTATAGAAAACTGCTCTTCTTCCTCATTAACAGTTATATGAATTATCTCAGTATAATACATGTGTGTATCTAACACTAAGCTTCTGTTTTACAGATATGCCCGACTGTGTTGAGTGCAAACAAGATCTTTACCCAAATAACCATCAGAATGCCTGCATTCCCAAAATTGTAATATTTTTATTCTATAATGAACCTATGGGAATAGGTTTAACCACTGGGGCTCTTTTCTTTTCCCTAATAACTATTGCCTTGTTAAAAACATTTAGAATGCACCACAATACTCCCATCGTCAAAGCTAATAACCGGGATCTCTCTTATATTCTTCTTGCCTCTCTTCTCCTCTGCTTTCTCTGTACATTCCTTTTTATTGGGAAGCCTCAGAAGGTTATGTGTTTCCTGCAGCAATCAGTTTTTGGCATTGTCTTCTCAGTGGCTGTTTCTTCGGTATTGGCCAAAACCATCACTGTGGTTCTGGCATTCATGGCTACCCAACCAGGGACAAAAAGGACTAGATGGATGGGGAAAGGGCTGGCCAGTTCCATTGTTATTTCTTGTTCTCTTATTCAAGTAGGTATTTGTACCATGTGGCTGTCAACCAGTCCCCCATTCCTGGATGCTGATATGCATTCAGGAACGGGTGAAATTACTCTGCAATGTAATGAGGCATCCCCCATCATGTTTTACAGTGTGATTGGGTACATGGGCTTTTTAGCCATTGCCAGTTTCATAGTAGCTTTTTTTGCCAGGAATTTACCTGACAGTTTCAATGAGGCCAAATCTATCACTTTCAGCATGTTAGTGTTCTGCAGTGTGTGGCTGTCATTTGTCCCAACTTACCTGAGCACGAAAAGAAAATATATGGTTGCTGTGGAGATTTTCTCTATTTTAGCTTCTGGTGCTGGATTGCTGAGTTTCATATTTTTCCCCAAATGGTACATTATTGTTGTGAGACCTGAACTGAACAACCGGGATCAACTTAAGTGGAGAAAACACTGAAGAAGAAAAGAATCTATAACATCTCTTCCAGGTAGAAGACAATATGGTGCACTTTAAAAAAAGAGTCTACTAATGCACTATTTGAAACTATCTGGGCTGATTCTGGTGGGATTTGTATATTTGCTTTTGGTATGGTAGTTGTTATGGTTCCAAAGGAAGATGCTTTTCAAAGAAACTTGAGGCATTGTTTTCCTTTAAGAATCTTTTAATGGCAACATAGCTTCAGCACATACATAGCGAAGCCAAAATCTGAACCCTCCTACTTCATCCCACAGTATCTGAGCACATTCCCCTCCCTCATTTGACAGTCATTAATCACATTCTCCAATTAGTTTAAAGTGTGAACTTTCCCTCCCGTTCCATAACACGCTATATTTTATCTCCTCGTATTTCATCCAGCTTTGAAGATGCTCTGCTGAAATATTGTTATGGCTAACTAGTTCCCAAGCACATTCTTCCACTCCCCCCTCCATACTATCTAATAGTGGCTCTAAAGTAATACACAGGTTAAATAGTGAATGTCTGCATCCACATATAATGTCAGGCAAAAACATTCGATGTTAGCAGCATTGACAGTAGTATTTACTAAACTTTATTTAAAAATATACCCACAGCAATAAACACTAATACAAACTAAAAAAAGAGGAAAAAGAAAGAGTAGAAGTTAAGAAAAGAAAAGAAAAAAATAGAGAAAACAAGAAAAGTAGTAATACAATAAAAAAGAAAAATAAATATATAAACAATTTACTTCCCACTTTCATTACAAATATAATTTTAGAAATTTATCAGCCCCTCTTAAAATACAACAAATGACCTCTTCTTCCCATGTCCTATTTATTATGTAGAAACAAATAGGTAAATCTTTGTTGTTACAGTCCTGTTATTAGTAAAAGTCCATTAAAGCTTACCAGCAATGGAGCATATCGATTTTATCTAACTTTGATCAAATAACCAACTTTATGTTCATTCCTTTTATGTGTAACGAACTTAACCTTTAGTCCAATCAAATAATGTTGTTGAACTTTATTTCCTTTCCTTTCTTTTCTTTTTCTTTTGTCACAAGATTATTCTAATCTTTCACAAGTCTCTTTTGAAACTCCAATAAAGGAAAAATATCCAGGTCACTCTCGTTTATTATTGTATATCCATTTTAATTATTTCTTTTCCAGCTAAAACACAACATGATACAAGTATTTAAAATCAGTGGGCATGAATTGAAATGGAAATTGATAAAGACAATTTAGACAATTTTAAGTTCCCATTTTTAGACAATTTAGCACAATTGCAATAGAACTTCCTCACTTTCTTCTAAGAGTTATAAGTTCTTTCAGCAATTGTATAGGTTAGTAATTTGACAGTCTGCACTGAACTTGAAACATTTCTCACCTTTAACAAAAGGCATATCTTCACTGCATCCTTACAATAATCTTGACAATTGATTATGCTGAATTGCCTCTGAAGCAGTTGGGCTGGCTGGGTGAGACATTTTGCCAGTATTTTGCAAGATATTTGATCCACATCTCAATTTGCATGTCCTCTCATTTGACAAATGTACTACTGCTATACCTTCCCAACTTTCTGCTTAAAAAAAAAAACAGTTTTCAATTGCTTTTTTTCCTCTTTCAGGGCATATATACATTTATACATTTATATATTGATACAGGCACCACATTTACAATGTTATATAATACAAAGTTAAATTGAATGTATATGTACAAAGCTAAGGATATAAAGATAGAAACCAGTAGCTTAAAAAAAATGATTTGGAGAAAGTGATGGGTTATGTAATTATGACTGCAAAATTTAGACAAAACTTAAAGTTTTCATAGGATAATATTATTTGGAACTATATATCTAATACATGGATTATGACAACCAGATAATACCAGTGGATTCTCTGTGTGCTTACTATGGCCGAAAGACTGATGTTCCAGCATTGAAAAGATATATGGCTTCATTTAATCGATAGATTGAAGATCTGATTGCACTTGCCACTTATGAGTGGAATACCTATAGATGTAAACTCAGTATGGAAAAATATAATGAAATATGGAAGTCATTTATTCAATAAACTGCAGATTAAAACAAAAATGTAATAAAATGATAGCCATATAAATGTATTAAAAGCATACATAATATTTGCATTGTATCTGCACCATTATTGTATTGTGTTTTATTCTTTTCCTTTTTTGTCATTATTCAGAAAGCAATAAAAATAAATACAAATAAATATAGAATAAAATAAATAAATAATAAACAAAAGCCTTTTCCTGCATTTCCTCTCAAGGAAGTGTGTTGAAGCTACTTTTACAGAATGTCTTTCTCACTGGCATAGTAGTTATAACACTGGCCTCACATGCAGAGTGCATCTAATTCAAAACTCACTAGAAATTTTAAACTAAGGATTATTCCTTCCCTGAGTTTTCTTTATTGTGAGTGAATAAACATTAACTGAAATGTTAAATAAACAAAACAAAAACTCTTCAATCAAAATCTGGAAAATAGACCAGACTTATCATCCCATCTCCCAAGTGTATACTTCTAGGAATAAATTGTCCTTTACTGGATTTATACATTTTTGGAATCCAATCTGTTTTTCTAATGTTTATTTAGATATTATTTTTTTAAATAATTTTTTTAATAAATTGTTGTACAAGTGTATTTCTTTATCAAATTTAGAAACTTCCCATGACCCTTAGAGATTAGTTATGTTCTGCCCTTTTATTTGAAATTTTTAGATTAGGTAAATCTTGCGTCAAGAATTAATCACAATCTGAAATCTGCTTTAACCGACCATAATTTTGAATGTGAGTTGTCTTTAGGGGAAAATAGAAGTATAAAACTTCAAATATATTTCAGAAACTAATTTTCCTTCCCTCCCTTTTTTTTTCTTTCCTTGCCTTTGCGGATGTTACATTTTTTTCTAGAATCACAACAAAATTGTTGGTACATTTGAAGATTTATAAATGAAAACACAAGCAAAAAATTGTCTTCCTTTCTATCTGAAAATAAGTCATTGACATCTTTAATAACTGTTGCTTACCAGTGACAACTGGAAGAGATATATCATGCCCAATGGCAGTAGAGTGACTGATACCTGAACTGGTGCTTGCTTTGCAACCTCTATAGTTCCTAAACTGTAGGAACTAGTTTAGAAATTATAGTTCCTAAATTATAGTTCCATAGTTTAGAAACTATAATTCCATAGTTTAGGAACTATAAAGTTTGCTTTGCAACTAAACTATGGTTTGGTAACACAACCAAACAGGACAGATACAGACTCCAAAGGATAGTTAAGATGGCAGAAAAAACAATCACAATCAGCCTGCCTTCCATAGAAGACCTGTATATTGTGTGGGTCAGAAGGTGGGCTGAGAAAATATGACCACATTCTGGTCATAAACTGTTTCAATTCCTTCCCTCAGGACCCCACAGCAATATTATTCACAGGCATTCTCAAGTACTTCATTTCCCGAAATAAAGGACCTAATTAAAGGTCCAGGAAGATACTGTTTGGGGGTAATAGCATCTAGCTCAGTGGTGGTGAACCTATGGCACGCATGCCAGAGGGGGCACTCAGAGCCCTCTCTGTGGGCACGCATGCCGTCCTGTCCATCTGAGCAATCTGCATCAAAATCTCCCTGGGCAAGTGGCTTTTTAAGCTGGGTTTTATAAAACCTTTTCGCTTTAGGCAGCCCGTATGCCAAACTTCGCTTGTTTACTCTCACTGTGTTTTTTCCCTGGACCTTTAAGCCATTTTTTAAAACACAACAAGAGTTGTATCATGGAAAAGCCAACACATGGCTGAATGGAATACAATGGCCTCCTTGAACTTACCATCTTACCACACGTCAGAGCAAAGCCTTTCCCGCTAACAATAACTAAGACGGGTGTTCCCTGTTTTAAAGTAATGATCCCACAAACCCCCCCTCCCCCCCCAAAACACAACCTGCATGCCTCCTAAGCCAACACTTTATCAGAAAGTTGCCCAGACCCCACCCTGAGGTGAGCGGCCAAGGCTTCGCCACATCCAGAGCTTTGGGGGTGGATGAGAGCTGCCTTTTAAACGAAGGCAAGGGGAGGAGAGGGGGAAATTCTTTGGACCATAGCTTTTCTCATATTCACGTTCCCTCCGTTTTTAATCCCATGAAGGTGTTTGGTTATTTTATTAAGCCATTGGTGATAGCCTTCATAGCACTGTTAACATCATAGTCTGTTTAATAATTTTACATGGTTGGCTCCCATCCCCTCACTCCCCCCATCATTTCTGCTGAGGTACATCTTGGTTCATGTTTATTCATGTTTATCCTGTCTTTATAAATAGCTGAAGCCTAATACTATTTCTTCGACCTATTTTCCCCACAGCAACGATAACCCTGTGAGATGAGTTCAGTTGTGAGGGAATGACTGACCTAAAGTCGCTCATAGCAACTGACCTAAAGTTCATGCCTAAAGTGGGACTAGAACTCGCAATCTCCCTGTTTCTAGCCTAGTGCTTAACCAACAACCCAAATTGTCTTTCATGTTGTCACTTTGTGGCTCCCTTGTTGAAATTCGAGCAATGGAAGTGTTTCTTTATTATTCCTCTGAACAGATCAGCTTAAAAGAGAACTCTTGATTGTGAGACCATTTTAATCTTTCCATTTAGGATTATTGTAATCCGCATGAATTGGAAGTACTGTAGCACTTACCTTCTTCGGTCCTTTGCAACACTGAAATGGCCAATATTTTTGGTATTTTTATTGTTCTCAATAGTCAGATCCAGAAAGGTTAAAATGATCTTAATTATGTGTTTAGTGGTATCCTTTCCAAAGTAATGATGGGTATATCACACTTGTCTTTTTGACTGGACTGTAAAAGTTCAAATTTATATTTTTATGATGTAAAGTCATGAAATCCTAATTTACTTTTGGAAATACTCCCCACAAATTTATTACCCAAACATACATATTTCTACACATGAGGATAAATAAAATGGATTCTGTGATTTAACATCCATTGCACAAAAGTGTATAATCCAGTATACAGTATATCCACACAACAAAGCTTTATAATTTTTTTCCACAGGAACTTTAAAGCCCATAGAAGTCAGCTCTTTAGTCAAATATGTATTTATAATGAATCACCATAGTACAAAAATGTTACTTTATACTACACTAGCAGATAGCCACCAGAAAAGACACTGCTGGGGTGCAGAGGACCAGTTACTCTCTCCCTGCTCAATAAAAGAGGAACACCCTGTTCTGTTCTTAGGAAGGTAGACATTGAAGAGACGGGCGGGTAACAAACAAGACTTTATTCATCACACAATGGCAAAACAGAACAGAAAACGAAACTAGCTCTGCCCTTTTATACAAGGAGCCGGGTAATTGTTAACCAATCATTGCACGAGTCTTTCCTGCGCTAAACAAGCATTCCCGGGCCTGCAGACATGCCGTCTCCTTAGCAGACCACGTGGCTGCTAGTTCGCCGGTGCATGCCTGCACCTGCTGTCTTAGCAAAGTTCAGTACACTACACTCCTCCCCCCCGGGTTGGAAGCATAATGAACCAACTTTGTTATTAATATTAACTCGGCCTCCATGGAGGCTTTCCACAATCCCTCCCACTAACCTCGGCCCCGGCCTGGAACCTCTTAGGACGTGGCAATGCCTACACAAGGCAGACATTGCAACCTAGCAAGGTTGTTCATTTGAGAGAGCTCTTAACGCTAGGCTAGCAAGGTTGTTCTTTTGAGCGTGTTCTGAACATTAGGCTAGTGTTCCTGTAGGAATTTCAGGGGGCGTCTGGCCTGCTCCGATCTCCTCGGAGGTGCCGCGGTTGCCTGGTCTGCAAGCTTGCCCGCCGGGCTCGGCAAACCAGGACTTGGGGACCCGCTTAATGCAGTCAGGATTGGCGCATGCAGGCTGGCTGGTTGGCGCAACTCTGCATGCCGGTTTGGGATGGTATTCCCCGGAGGGGTGGTATTCCCCTGGTTAGCGTCTCACTGTGGGGTGGAATTCCCCTGAGGGGTGGTATTCCCCTGGTCTGCATGAGCAGCCGGTTGGGAGCAATGTCCCATAGGTGCAAAACCCGCCATTGGAGTGGCTTGAAAAGCTGACTGCGAGCAATGTCCCACTGATGTGGTGCCCGAGTCAGGAGCTGCCTCGATGGCAAACCTCTTTCGATAGTTGCATTGAACTGTAGTCAGTGCTTTGTTGATCTTCCCGATCTTCCTGATCAGGATCGAGGACTTCCTCCCCCCCCGAGAGCAGAGCCAGGAGAGGAAGAGTGTCTCAGCAACCTCCAACGAAGCTGATCAATGTGCCGCCGCAGCACGTGACTGTCTTCCAAGGCCACTTTGTAAGAAAGGGGCCCGATGACCCTGCAAACCACAGCTACCACCCACAAGTTGCCAGGGCCATAGTTGCGGGCCCAAACCGGATCACCCAAGTTCAACCGCCTCGGTGCCCGTGGCTGTGACACCTGCGAAGCAACCCGGTCCGGGTGTAACCTATCCAGCTTAGTGATAAGCCGGAGACCCCATCGGAGCTCGGCGGGGCTCTTGCCCATAGCTGTGCACAGAGTGGTGCGGTGGCATAGGAGAAAGTCAGCCAACCAGTTGCCGTGTGTGATCCGTGTCAGATGCCAGTTGCCGTGTGTGATCCTTCTCAATGAATCTTTCATAGTCCGCACCATGCGTTCCACTTGGCCATTTGATGCCGGGTGGAATGGTGCCGATGTAGCATGGCAAATTAAGTTAGCCCGCAGAAAGGACTGGAACTCCGATGAAGTAAATTGAGCTCCGTTGTTGAAGGCCATGAGTGGCAAAAATGCCACGAAGCACCCTGATGGTGATAGTGGAAGTCGCAGCGGACACTGGAACTACTTCCAGCCACTTAGAGTGACTGTCCACTGCAATGAGAAAGAGCTGCCCCTGAAAGGGCCCAGCGTAGTCGATATGAATCCTCGACCAAGGAGCATGTGTTGTTTCCCACCTATGGATGGGGGCTTGGGGCATTTCTGGCCTGGACTGCTGACATATGTGGCACCCTTGGACCTGGGCTTCGATCTCTTTATCGAGCCCTGGCCACCAAAGGTAGCTGCGTGCAAGTGCCTTCATGCGGACTATTCCTGGATGTCCCTCATGCAGAGAAACAAGGGCTCTAGTCCTCAGTGAGGTCGGGATGACTACCCGACTGCCCCACAGTATACACCCCTTAAAGGTGGATAACTCAGACTTTTGTTTCCCAAAGCTCTGGAATTCCGTGCCTGGACACGTGTCCAGCCATCCTGATAACACCCAGTTCAACACGTGTTTTAGCGTGTTATCGACAGCTGTCTTAGCAGCTACATCCCCTGCGTGGAGAGGGGACTCAGGCAAATCCTGAATAGACAGGATGTGGTTTGCCGGTGCCGGATCAGGCTCTATTTGTTTTAATGGTAACCTACTGAGGCCGTCCGCATGGCCCATTTCTTTGCCTGGTTTGTGAATTAGGCAAAAGTCGTATGCAGAAAGGAATATTGACTATCTCAACATTCTGGGAGAGATGATGTGGGGCGTCTGTTTGTTTGTCGTAAACAACCCCAGAAGTGGCTTGTGGTCCATAAAGACCGTAAAACGGCGACCATACAAGAAATCATGGAACTTCTTGATTCCCGCTACGATTGCCAGTGCTTCTCTATCAATTTGCACGTAGTTGCGCTCAGCAGCAGAAAGGATTCTAGAATAGTAGGCTATAGGGACTTGCATCTTATCAGCCTTGAGGTGGCTTAATACAGCCCCGATCCCATAAGGAGATGCATCGCAAGTTATGCTAACTGGCAATCTCTTGTTGAAATGAGCCAACACTGCGTTAGACGACAGTAAGGCTTTGACTTCAGCAAAACTTCTCTCATGGACATTCGTCCACTTCCATGGAGCCTGTTTGTCTAAGAGCCGGTGTAACGGCTCTGCCACTGTGGCCTTATGGGGGAGGAATGCATGATAGAAGTTAAGGAGTCCAAGGAAGGCTTGAAGCTCTCCTTTCATTTTAGGGCTGGGTGCCTGCTGAATCGCTTTTAGCTTGGACTCAGCAGGGTGGATGCCTTCGGCATCTATACGAAACCCGAGAAACTCCATGGAAGTAACTCCAATCTTACACTTTTCCTGTTTTAGTCGTAGGCCCACTTCACGGAACTGCTGCAACACTTTCCGGAGCCTGTCGGCCAAGACTTTGACTGATTCCCCTGCGATGAGGACATCGTCGAAGTATGGGCATACGTCTGGAATGTTTTGGACCGTGCGCTCCATGACACTCTGGAAAATGCCAGGGGCTACGTTAACCCCGAATTGTAACCTCCGCACCTTAAAAGCTCCCTGATGGGTTACGATTGTCTGAGCCTCTGCCGTGGCGTCGTCCACCGGCAGCTGATGATAGGCCTGAGCCAAATCTAATTTGGCAAAAATGCGACCTCCCTTGAGGGACACCAGAATATGGCTGACTACTGGCACTGGATAGGAGTGCTGCTGTAATGCTTTATTCAAGGTGCATTTATAGTCAGCGCAGATTCTGATGTCTCCGTTGGCCTTAAGTGGCGTGACGATGGGGGTTTCCCATGGACTGCTGTCCACAGGTTCTAATATGCCTTGCTGCAACAACTTGTCCAGCTCGGCGTCAATCCTTTGCTTGAGCGCAAAGGGCACCCGGTGAGGTTTAATCCTCACTGGAGCAATAGAGGGATCTAGCTTCAAAGCAATTGGGGGGCCCTTGTATTTCCTTAGCTCTGGGTTAAACACATCTGAAAACTCTTCACACACTTTCACTAAGTTGACCGTTTGCAGGCTATGAAGTCCGGTCACCTGAATCCCCAGAGCCTCGAACCAATCAAGTCCAATTAGGCTCGTGCAGTTCCCATCAACTACAACAATGTCCAAAGGGCCCTTGAATCCCTTGAATTGTACCCCGATTGTGGCCTCCCCCTTGACTCTGACCCTGGAGTTCTGAAAATCTGTTAAAACCAGATTCGACGGCCTGAGCTTAATCCGTTGGCCACTTCTGCCACAAATCTGCTTAAGCATGCTCTGAGAAATTATGGACAGGGCCGAACCCGTATCCAGTTCCAGCCGCAGGGGAACCTCTTGAAGCCTGACTTCAATGTGCAGTTTCTTTTTTAATGGCCGGTGAGCCCCCGTCCTATGAATACCTCTCCTGCTAGCACAGAACCCCACCCTGTTTTGGCTGGGGACCCTGGTACCTTTCCAAGGCAACTCTTCCTTGGGTTTTTCATTTCTTTGGCCCAAACAGACTGCAGCGATGTGGCCTTGCTTGCCACATGCCCGGGAATTGGCTGCACGGAAATGGCAATCAGCTCGTCTGTGCCGACCCCCACACCCCATGCACCTAGGGAAGGGATCTGCCTTGTCAGGAGGCCTAGGGGCACCTTTCGCCGGGGGTCATCACAGGAGATCGACTTCCTGGTCCGATGCGGCATCTTCCTCCGATTCCGCGTCCTTGTGGTGGACGATGTGCAATGGCTGAGGGTTCTTTGAGAGCCGCAAGGCCTTCACAGCTCCGCCTGCTGCCTCTTCAGCTGGTATCTCTCACAATGCATCTTGGAAAGATACTGTCTCTTTAGCAAAGATCTTATGTTGCAGCTCACGACTCCTCAGGCCACAAACCAGACGATCTTGCAACCGTTCCTTCAGGTCCTTGAACTCGCACGGCCTTGCCGCTTGGCGAAGAGCCACAATGAGGTCTGCGGCTGACTCTCCCAGATGCTGGTCCCACTGCTCAAAAGCGTGTCGCCAAGCAATGACCGACAACTTTGGCTCAAAATGCTCCTTGAGCATTTTTTTTTAATCGACGTATGTCACCATCTCCAACGGCACAGGGGACACTAGGTTCTCCGCAATCTTGAAAACGGCTTGACCACACACACAGAGCAGCGTGGTGGCCTTCAACTCATCTTCCACAATCCGGTTGACTCTGAAGTAGTTTTCAGCCTGGGCGACGTACGAGCTCCACCTCTCAGGGTGAGCGACATTGAATTCAGCAATCCGCCCTATTTTTGCCATGGTAGGATTTTGCCGGTCTCCTCTCTACCACGTGCTGTCACTCTGCTGGAGGGGTTACAGGGCAGTTCCTCACAGCACTCTCCCCCAGCATTTGCGTACTGGCAGGTGAGTGAGCTGAAAGTAGGAACGCCGTCCCTCCACGTGGTTTGGCCTTCCCTTCAAGGTGAGTCTGGCCCTTCGCTGTGGTGGCAGCACAATCCCACCTTCGTCACCAGTTGTTCTGTTCTTAGGAAGGTAGACATTGAAGAGACGGGTGGGTAACAAACAAGACTTTATTCATCACACAATGGCAAAACAGAACAGAAAATGAAACTAGCTCTGCCCTTTTATACAAGGAGCCGGGTAACTGTTAACCAATTGTTGCATGATTCTTTCCCGCGCTAAACAAGCATTCTCAGGCCTGCAGACATGCCATCTCCTTAGCAGACCACGTGGCTTCTAGTTCGCCGGTGCACGCCTGCACCTGCTGTCTTAGCAAAGTTCAGTACACTACACACCCACTTACCCAGCATGTAATTAACCTGTGGAACTCCTTGCCACAGGATGTGGTGATGGCATCTAGCCTAGATGCCTTTAAGAGGGGATTGGACAAATTTCTGGAGGAAAAGCCCATCATGGGTTACTAGCCCTGAAGGCTATGTGTTACCCCCTTATTATAGATGTGGGCCATTGTGAGATACAGGAGGTGGACTAGATGGGCCATTGGCCTGATCCAGGGGGCTCTTCTTATGTTCTTATGTTTCTATGTTCCAGCTGCTCATACAGCCAGCCAGCCACCCAACCAGCATTCTATATTGCATAGCAAAGGCTGAGGGAAGCAGCACAGGAGGTGACATCAGTGAGGAAGAAGCTGGTGTATGTGCTATATGAGAGGACAGGACAAATATGGCACACATTGTACTGGGATTGTCAGGGGGAACTTTGTATTGGCTGCTGTCCATAGGAACCAACCTGGGCTCCTGCTAATGGGAAAATGAGAACTTGTATGGATGATGGAGGTCTGCACGTCTCCTGTGTATGGGAAACATGCGCTACACATTCTATGACCTGCGTGAAACACTTGAGAAGATAGAAGGGATGACAAAGGACAGCACAGGTAGTTCTGAAAATGAAATCCTTAAAGTGTGGATTTCTCTGCCAAATAATTTTAAGTCAATGAAAGCACTTGGGATTGCTTTCCTTACTTTGTTTGGATCATCTTATGCTTGTGAGCAGCTGTTTTCAGCTTTGAAGTTTATCAAATCTGACACCAGAAACAGACTAACAGATGACCTGAGTGCTGCATGTGTTGCTCTCAAACTTACAAAGTATGAGCCAAGGTTAGACAAATTATCAGCATGCATACAACAGCAAAAATCACATTAATTGTTCAAAAGCATGCCAAATGCAAACTTTTACCTTTCAATAAAAAGTTGTTTCTGTCATTGAAAGCTCTGTTATGGTGTTTTTCTTTTAAGACAAAAGATGTTAATGTATGAGTTGTTTTTTCTAAACTAAAACCTCAGTATTCAGGTTAAATTGCCATGTTGGACTTTGCGATAAATAAGTGGGTTTTGGGTTGCAGTTTGGGCACTCGGTCTCTAAAAGGTTTGCCATCACTGGTCTAGCTCTTTTGTATATTGCCAGTGATTTATCCAGGATTTATTTGAGGTCCTGCTAGATGGTTGGGAAACTGCGAAAGCACTGCCTGGAAACAATTTAGGTCCTTTCATACCATGTAGGGCTCACATGGGTAGCTATCAATCATCTCCTCAAATATTATGATCCAATTTTATATTTATGCTAACCTGGAGAACTATAATTATTTTATGCTAGATGAATATATTAATATCTGAAAGGACTACTAAAAATGGTAATATTGATTTTTGTGAATTGCTTTTTTCTCCTTTTTTACACCATTTTATTTATATTGTTGATTATTGTAAAATTTTGGAAATAAAATTCTTATTAAATAAAAGATTGCTATCAGTCAACTCTGCAACATCATATAATTTCATCATGGCAATGGGATGATGGAAATCCCTCCATATCTAGAACATATAATGCATTGCCCAGATATAAAAATGAGATTTATATTTTAATGACCTGTTTGTATAGAACCAGAGATTACTTGACACTTGAGATTACTTGAGATTACTTGATTAATTTGACAGAATTAACCAACAGAAGGATACTGTCCAGACTGAATCCCTTCCAAACTATTTTCAGAGATTTCCAGTCCATATAAGATGTTTTGCCATGATCTGAAAGTATGAAAGGAAGGCACACATTTACCAGAAGAAGGAGAAGGAAAAGGAGAAGTAGGAGAAATGGGGCAAGGATAGTCTAGGTTTATCCTTTCAATCCTTTCAAGAAGGGGAAAAAAGTATTACTTGGCATGGTGCAACAATATATATCTAAAAAAAATATTTGCCAGACTGCAAAAGTATAATAAATGATCAAGGGAAAGATAACAAACTTATTTCTCAGCAGTGCTATGGAGGATTCACCAATTCTAGGCAAGTATCAAACAACTATAATTATTTCTATTGCTTTCCAAGGTCCCTGTTGATTTTATCACAACATATCACAGCATTTGTTTACATGTATGACAGCATATCCTTGTGTAGTTGTATTTGTACTATGTGTGTAAGTGTGTGTGTGTCTGGGCACATGAACATTTGTAACAAATATATATAAATACAGGACTAAAAATGATTTACAGATAGATTTTGAGTCAGATCATTCCAAACATATGCTCTTTGTGATTTACTCATAATATTTCAATTTTCATTTAAATCCATCTATTGTTTTCATAGATGTAGCTATACATGTATTTGTGTTTTAGTTTAGAGGGTCAATTTGTATTTAGTATGTTGATAGTAGTAGCATTGTTTGTTCTGCTGCTGCCTCGCGTGACATGCCAGATGAATGTAAAGTGTCGAATTGTGGATCACCATCACATTTTTCACATGTATCTTCAGCCAGGGGATCTTCTCTTTGGTGGCCTTGTTTGTCAAACCTTCTTTGTCTCCAGCCCAAAAACTTTTGATAAACCACCATCTCCAACATACTCTGAAAAGTACCAGTAAGGAGTTGGGTTTGCCTTCAGTATACTTTTGCATAGATTATATGCAGCAGATCAATTTTATTGGTATGATTTATTGCAGCAAGGAATGGAATAGGATCTTTTGCTAGAAATCAAGTAAGATTTCAAATCTGATTCTGTTCCCCTGCTTCTCCAAGGAAATATTACTTATATAGCCAGTGTTTAAGATATTTTTAATGAAGTCAAAATGTTACAGACTGAATAGTGTTTAGTTAGATTTTAAGACAATTTAGTAAGATTGCTAAAGGTAGCTAGGTAAATACATAAAAGAGCAACATGCACATTTAACTTTTTACTAAGGAATGCATTTTCATTCATTTAGACCAAGATTCTCTTAATTCAACAGTTGTTTCAAATTGGAACTCTACTCTGTATAATTGTTTTTGAATTTATCCCTCTGCAGGAACCAGAAATGTGTAACAATCTTAAATCAATCAGAAAATGTCTTTAGATACAAATATAAATATACATAAGGTAAAAAGGCAATTTTTTATGAAAATCAGGTTCAACTCCCAAAGATTTCCCATAGGTTTGATATAACGTTCTTGGTAGAAAGTTTTGTATAGAAGGGGTCCATCTCAGTCTTTCTCTTGGACTCTCTGAAAGTAGCATTTTGGGGTGATTGGCCAAAATTGACTAGTGGTCTGAGTAGAGATAATAATAATAATAATAATAATAATAATAATAATAATAATAATAATAATAATAATAATAATAATAATAATAATAATAATAATAATAATAATAATAATAATAATAATAATAATAATAATAATAATAATAATGTTGGAAGGGACCTTGGAGGTCATCTAGTCCAACCCCCTGCTCAGGCAGGAAACCCTATACCATTTCGGACAAATGGCTGTCCAGTCTCTTCTTAAAAACTTCCAGTGTTGGAGCATTCACCGCTTCTGGAGGCAGGTTGTTCCACTGGTTAATACATCAACAGTTACATTTTTGAATTCTAAAATCAACCTGGGAGTGAAAGAAAAGAAGCTTGCATATTAGAAAAGTATAAATCATCTCCTTAATGCACAAGTTTTGCTTTGTTTTAAAAATAGCCTGCCATAAATAATAAACCTTGAAAAGTAAATCACATCCTTTAGCTTGCTGGGGGCCCTCATGCTGAGGTAACTTTTTAAAATATTATACCAAGCATGATTCTTAGACTACGGCCTAGAACTCATCTTTATGGCAGAGAATCTTTCTTCCAAAAAAGATAAATCCTTAATTTGCCTTACTCTAGAAATTCCACACACATTTTATATAATTTTGTTAGAAACTACATAAATGGGGTCCATCCCTGTCTTCCTCTAATTGATAGATCATGTTTTGAGTGATTGGTCAAGTTTTTGTACCAAGTACTGTATGCCTCTTATACTATGGCATATAAATTAGTCTGACACATAATGGAAATCCCACTGTAGGGTTATGACTCAGAACTACCAGCATATCCTGGCCTTGGTCTTTGCGATAAAGAAAATCAATGAAGATCCCCAGATCTTACCCAACATTACCCTTGGATTCCATATCTATGATAGCCATATCAATACTAGATGGGCCTTTCGTTCTGCAATGCAACTTATTTCTCCAAAGAATAATTTTCTCCCCAATTACCATTGTGATAGTAAAGACAATCTTCTTGCAATCATTGAAGGACTTGGCACTGAATCTTCCTATCAAATCCCAAATATTTTTAGCATCTACAAGATGTCTCAGGTAGGATATATGTATGGATTACAAGCATTCAGTAGTAATCCAATTATCATTTTTTTCTCATCAGTAATTTATGTGTTCTCTAGACAGAGATTGATTTATTTCCATATTATTAATATTATGGATCATCGCACAGTCAGCCAGATGTTTAGACTGGATTTGGCATTTTGTCTATCTATCGAGTCCTTACCAAGGACCTGGGATAGGCAGATGTGGATGTTTAATGTTATTACAGATATCGTCACAGGATGGAAGCAGTTCCTAGTAAGGCCGCCTTTTGCAATTGACTAATGGCGAATTTGTCAATGCCAATGGTGTTCAAGTGGTGCTCCAGTTGTTTTGGGATTGCACCCAAGGCGCCTATTACTATTGGTACTACCCTTGGTAATAGGCGCCTTTATTATTATTATTATTATTATTATTATTATTATTATTATTATTATTATTATTATTATTATTATTATTATTATTATTATTATTATTATTATTATTATTATTATTATTATTATTATTATTTCATATTAAGCTTATTGGTGTGGCAACATAGTTAATCTGTCAGCCAAGAGAGTTCTATCACTTTAGAAGTGATCCAATTATCTTTTTTTAATGCATTCTCTAGATAGATATGGATTTATTTCCTGTAATCATATCAAATTTATTGGTATGTCAATATAGCTGATCTGAGAAGTATCAGCCCAGAATATCCCAGTATTAAAAAGTTTTTCAGTGCTGCTAGTATTTTTATATGTTTTATATATTTGCATATCTTAGTACATATTTTAAACATTTTAAAAGTCTGACTTTTGAATGGCTTATCACAATCTGTTTTGCTTCCATGCTCTTTTTATTGAATGATGTTAAATGATAGTCAAAAGAAAATGGAAGTACTTTTTTACCCAAAAGAATTTTCAATATTTTTAGGAAATATAGTTTATCTCTTTAGCATATTAATGAGGTTTGGGTTCTAACAAAAGGATACACTCTACTGTTTTAAATACTGATAGATATGCATTGCAGAATTTTAAATAATGGATAAAGAAAGAGCAGAACTTTCCACTCATTGGGCTAGTCACTGTCTTTCTGTTTAATATTTTTCTTTTTAGGGGGAAAAGGAGGAGAAAGCATTATAGATATTTTCCTTGAACTCCTGGATGAAATATGAAATAATAAGAAAAAGAATAAGCAGATGTACACAGTAATATTGCTCCATTCCATTTTATTCTTTGTCTCTTGTCTTATTACCAATCTTTTTAGCTTTCCTATGGCTCTGCTCCACTGACAATGGATCATACCCATACCACTTACTTCTATCAGATGGTTCCAAATGAAGCCCACCAGTACAGGGAGATTCTCAAATTACTTCTTTATTTCAGGTGGACCTGGGTTGGATTTTTCACTGCAGCTGGAATAAATTCTGAATGGATATTTCAAATTATGGTTCCAGAATTTGTTACTCGGGGCATTTGCTTTGCGTTTATAGACACAGTCTACAATATAG
The DNA here is from genome assembly GCA_023970755.1 of Azemiops feae. Taxonomy (NCBI): domain Eukaryota; kingdom Metazoa; phylum Chordata; class Lepidosauria; order Squamata; family Viperidae; genus Azemiops; species Azemiops feae. The sequence continues at coordinate 60,073 of JALGBA010003959.1, forward strand.
GAATGAAAATTGAATATGGAAATATAAAAAAATGGAAATTTAAAGTATGGAATAGAATCATGACCAGCACAGCTAATATATTTCTCCTCTTTGGTGATATTCGCACTCCAGTGTTTTTGGACAGGTTGTTACGTCTAGGAAGGGATACTGAAAGAAGGAACAAGATAAATGGTAAAGTGTGGATTTTGACTGCTCAACTAGAACTTAAATTCTATAGCAATAAACGAGGTCAAAAAACTGCTGAACTAATCTACCCTGGTGCTTTATCCTTGGCTGTTCATTCCAATGGGTTGCCAGGATTTCAAGAATTTATTCAGGACAGAAAGCCTTCCAATGTGAAAGAAGATTTTTTAATGAGGGACTTTTGGTCCTCTGCTTTTGGTTGCAATTTTCCCAAATGGATTCTGAACCATAGATATAGTAAGCTCTGCAGTGGCCTGGAGAGTTTGGAGAATATTTCTGAAAACCTTTTAGAGAAAACCATTACTGGGCATAGCTACAGCATCTATAATGCTGTCTTTGCTGTTGCTCATGCTTTGCATGCCATGTATTCCTACAGATTCAAGCACAAAAGAATGGTGGAGAGATGGAAATGGACATTTCTGACTCAGCACTCATGGGAGGTAATGTAAATTTGAAAGGCCCACTGGTTCTTTAATCTCAGAGGTGGGGCTAATAATACCGTAAAAACATGCTAGTAATTATTTAAGTAAACTTTAGTGAGCAAACCTGCTAATAGGAATCCATATATTAATGTAATGCTTCCTATAACAGTGTGAGTATATGATTTTGATCAATATTTATTAAACTTATTACACTTATTAATAAACAATTCTAGAAAAGTTTTCATAAGATGCAAATCTTTTATTAAGATCACAATCCATTCTTTAACATAAAATTCTTGAGTAGCCTATATTAAAAAGTTGTTACGTGATTAATGTTATATAAGCAGAATTTGGGATAGCTTCTCTCGTCTTTTCAAAGTTAAAATGGTTTACTCACAGTTATTTTCTACTGAGTTAAATAGATCTTAATTCCAAGTAAGAAGTAGTTTAATTCAGTTTAATATAGTCAGTTCAAGGTAAGCACCTACTTGGTTAATTTGAAATTTAAAATTATGTTCCACAATAATTCATTGGTATTCAGGAAACATATTCCTACAAAGTTTAATTTAAATATTTAGGGTTTGTGTGCATGTGGGTTTCTTTGTGTATGTGTCTTCTAGTCAATCCCATCTCCTTGCTACTGAACTTTTCATGGCCAGATTTTTGGAAGTGGTTTAATGTTGCCTTCTTCATAAGACTGGGAGGGAGAGACTGGCCAAAGTTCACCCACTTCTCTTCATACCTAAGGCAGGATTAGAACTCACAGTTTTGTTATTTCTAGCTAAAATGATCTTACATGAAGAATTTAGGTTTTAGTTGGAATGAATCTTGTTCTTCAATGAAAACTACACAATGAAGTTCTCTACAAACTTCACATTGTTATTGTTAATCATTCAGTCATATCTGATACTTGGCGACTTTATAGGCAAGTGCTTTCCATGCTACTCTGTCAAGTACAGTTTCTTTCCTTTGTTTGATGTTCATCTTTGTATCATATTTGATGTTATCAAGCCAGCGTGTTCTTTGCTTGCTTCTTCTCCTTGTTCCACTAACCACTCCTAGCACAATGACTTCTCCGATGAATTTGAATGCATGACATTGCCAAAGTAAATCAGACATAATCTTATGATTTCAGCTTCTAGTTATGTGTATGGTTTTATATGATTTAGCACCTCTCTGTTAGTTACTTTGGCAGTCCATGATATACGCAATAATTTACATCAGTACCACAGTTCAAAGGCATCAATTCTTCTTTGATCAGCCATTCTTATTAGCCAATTCTCACACCCATCCATCATTATAGGGAAGACTATCCAACACTGGAAGTTTTTAAGAAGAGACTGCATAGACATTTGTCTGAAATGGTATAGGGTTTCCTGCAAGGTCCCTTCCAACTTTTTTTTTTTTTTTTATTATTATTATTATTATTATTATTATGTAACTATTATTATGATTAGTATTATTATTATTATTGATTATATATATTATATTTATTATATTTATTCATTAGTATTATTATTATTATATTTTTATATTATTATTATTATTATTATTATATTATTAGTATTCGTATTATAGTATATATTATTTATTATTATTATGATTATTATTATTATTATTATTATTATTATTATTATTATATTATTATTATTATTATTATTATTATTTCATTAAACATAAACCTCACTCAACTGAACATTCAAATTGGCTGGCGCTGATGGTTGACACGGGTTGCTACCAGCATCCTAGGTGTCAACCAGGTACCTCCTTAAAATATAAGATGTTCCGAGTAGCGCAGTTTTTTGTAACATTGCTGGAGTTATTGCAGGAAGCTGCAGTTTCTTGATGTATTTTGCAAAATATTTGGACATAGTTCCCAGTGCCCCAATGACAATGGGTGTTGGGAAAATGTTTGGTTCAGGCTCCTGCAGTGTGACTAGGCCAATGGCTCTCACATGAAACAGGAGCCAAGGACATGAGAAACTGTAACCACGTAGACATAGAAACTGTGAACAATGGTGAATTGTCCATCGGAAGAGTACATACACACACAAGGACAACGTGCAGATATCACGAACATTCACACACACAAACTGCCTTCGAATGGAATGCTTATGTGAAAGAATGTAACAGCTTTTGCCTGCTTCATATAACTGCAATTGCCTGCCTTTTGTAACTGTTTTTACTTGCTTCATGAAATCACCTATAGTTTGCTGAGCTAGAATGTAACCCCCCTTGCTTGCCCCATGTAACTACCCATATTTTGCTGAACTAATAAAAGAGATTGCCTGAGATTTGTTCAGGGCATTTCTCACCCCGAGGAAAACCCTGCGTGGAGTATTCCTTCACTGTTTCGGCATTATTTCATGAGAAGCCTTCTGGATGCGGAAAAACCGCAACTGGTGACCCCGACGTGATCACTAAGAAAGTGATACGTTCCTTCGACCTCCTACTACTCATCGCCTGGACAGGGCTTAGTGCACTTCGGATATCGTTGGTAAAGACGGCTATCCTTTCGTGAGTATGGGAAGAAAATTTTCTAAGACGCAGGCCGTGCATCTGCAAGAACTTAGAGAATTAACGAAGTCTACAATTTGTATTCTCAAAAACAGCGGTAAATTATTGCCTGTTTTGAGCAAAGCTGATTTGATTAATTTATTGTGCTATATTTGGGAAAACTGCCCGGCATATCCGGAAAAGGGCTCACTTAAAGTGGCTACATGGAAACGTTTAGGTATGTATTTCCATGAGAATCCAAGAGCTCCTGCAAAAATACTATCGTCATGGCGAATTGTTTTAGAATGCCTCAAAGTTCATGAACGAGGGCTCACAGAGACATCAGACTCCGTGACCCCCCCACCGCCTTACGATAAACAAATTCCAAAAAGCAATGAGGCTTTTTCCCTTACATCCCTCCCCCCCTCTGCTCCCAAATCCCCCCTCCCTCTGTTCCTCTCCCTGTTTCTCCCGTGAGTGCCGTGGCTGCCGCCATAGCAAAAGGTCGAAGTCAGGGTTTGCTTGATGTTGATGAATTGTCTGAGTGTTCTGCATTTCCTGTTGCTTTTGTTCAGAATACTGTGGGTGCCATGATTCCTCACTTTGAACCTTTTCCTTTAAAAACAATCAGAGACCTGAAAACAGCGGTCTCGATGTACGGCATCCAAGCCCCTTATGTCAAAGGTCTTTTTAATGCCCTGGCTGGTTCTTTCATTCTCACTCCCCAAGATTGGAAAGATATTTTGAGAATGCTTTTGACAGGGCCCCAGTATGTAGTCTGGGAGTCAGATTTTCGCCGAGAGGCTGAATCCGCTGCCAATGTTGCTGGGATAGCTGCAATCACAGCGGACGCCATTTCGGGCTCTGGTCAGTTTTCACTTGTTACTGCCCAAATGCAGCTTCCCCCAGCAACGTTTCCTTTAGTCAGCCTGGCCGCACTTAGAGCCCTGGACAAGGCTGATGACTCCGGTGCCCCTCCCACCTCTTCCTTTTCAAAAATTCTTCAATGTCCCAGTCAGTCTTTTTCTGACTTTATTGAGGAGCTGCAAAAGGCAGTGGATAGGCAAATTACCAACCCCACGGCACGTGCAGAATTGCTTTTAAAATTGGCTTATGAAAATGCAAATACTGACTGCCGTCGTGTTTTGCAACCTCTCGCTGCTAAAACTGACTCCACTTTGGCTGATTTCCTTAAAGCCTGCCGCATAGTGGGCACAAATGCCTTTAATATGGAAACACTGGCCATGGCTTTACAACAGGGCACAAAACCTGGTGGCAATTGTTTTAATCGTGGCAAACCTGGTCATTTTAAAGCCCAATGTCGTGCCCCAGGAGGAGGGGCATCGCGTCAAGTTCGACAAGTAGCACCAAAAACTGTTTGCCCAAAGTGCAAAAACGGGTTCCATTGGGCTAATCAGTGTCGTTCTGGATCAAATTTCCAATCCCAGTCGGAAAACTAGAAAGGGGGCTAACAGCTAGCCCCAACCAAAAGGCTGTACCATTTTTTGCTTCTCCTCCTGCTATTGTTCTTAGTGCTGACGTGTCACTTGACGCAGACTTTCCTAACACGCCCTATATGATCTCCGCCTCGCTTTCTGCCCCCCTCCCCTCTCCTACATCTGCTTTGCTACTTCCTCACGACTCACTCACTTTACGTGGTGCTTCATTTCCCCCTGCATTCTTGACATGCTCTATGGAACCTACAGTTTTGCTCCAAATTATTCCAAGCTACCCAATTTCAATTAAAAGGGGAGAGCTATTAGCAAAGCTAATAATCCTCCCAACAGAGGACCCTCCCACTCCCTTTGAAACCACAGAACTTTTTGCAATTACTAAAACAATGCAACATAGTCGCCCTGCTATGGAATTCCATATTAAGGGTCGCCCTTTTTCTGGCATTCTAGATACCGGCGCAGATGTGTCTGTGATCCGCACTGCTGAGTGGCCTTCTGATTGGCCCACAGAATCCTCACCAGCAGTCCGTGGTGTGGGCGGTACTCAACTTGCAAAAATTAGTAAGGACTGGTTGCCGGCTACATCGCCTCAGATTTCCACAATTGCTCACATTAAGCCAGTTGTTTTACCTCTTCATATAAATTTGTGGGGCCGTGACCTGCTCCACCAATTTGGCGCAAAACTAAGCTTGGAATAATTATGTCACCTCCGTCACCTCTTCGCCTTTCTCTGAAATCTGACATTCCTGTCTGGATTGACCAATGGCCTTTGACTTCTGAAAAGGCCACTGCCTTACGCACTTTAGTGTCTGAACAACTCGCTTTAAAGCACATTGAACCTTCATTAAGCCCATATAACACCCCCATAAGGCAAATTTTAGAGGAACAATTGGGATGCCTTGAAACTTCAAGTGGCTGTTAAGTTTAACCCTGTCAGACAAGGTCTGACGGTGCTAAGTGTGTTAATATGTATTGTATTTTGTTCATATATATGTGTCTATGTATGTGTGGCCACCCGGAATATTATGTTTAACCTTGGAATGGTGAGAAAAATGGGAGTTGGTAAAGGGCCCTATACAAGAACCACATGTTTGGTTGACATCAGCTCTTGCTTTTTCTCGCTATTTGCAGGACAAGTTATATGTCTAAATAAATGTTGTTTTAATGGTATTTGTGTATATATGTCTGTCTGTGTTGTTCTGTGTTATTTCCAAGACTTGGAAAAGGGTCTAAACCCTCTTTGATAACAACAAACAAAAAGGCCTTGAATAAAGATGGAAACGTAAGTTGAAATATTTGTATGTGAAATGGTGTAAGCAAGCGGAGTGGAAGTGAATGAGTTGATTTGCTGGTGTAAAGGAACAGTAAAACTGTAGTTTTATTGTTGTAACATGGGAACGCAATGGCATGAGTTTGCATGTGAAAAGTTTATGGAGGAGGTATAAAAGAATTTATGGAAAATGATGTGAATTTTTTTGGTGGTGAGATTTTTGTAAAGTTTCTTTTTCTTTTCCCCCCCTCCTGACTCTTTCGTTTTTCGCTGGCTGTATTGCTTTAAGAGCGAAGGACGGGCAGACAGGAGAGGGGGGGCAGCTGCTCGTTTTAACTATTTTTTTTTCTCTCTCTTCCTCTGCCTAGAAGTCTGGGTTGAGGAAGGGGGGTGGATGTGACATTTAATGCCCACTCTTGTAGTTTCAGCTTGCAATTTTTTTTACTCGAAAGAGGAGGCAGTAATTGTTGGGCAATTCTTTTGCAAATTTTTGAGTTTTAAATTGTTTCGTTAGACATATACATCCATCAACCAACAGAAATGACTCTGAATTGTTTTGCTTAGATTTGTAAATGTTTTCCCTATTTAATGGAAATTTGTTTCATCTGAATGGACTTTGATCAAATTGGAACCTTTTTCATATCTGGGTTACACACTCCTTTCTTCTCACTCAACACCCATTTTTCCTCACATTTCTTTACAGAAGGATACCACATTAGTGCAGCTCCAACAATATCTAGGTAAATACATCGCAGACGCTGCGGCCTCTGCTACCTGTTTCATGTCTCTTTCTCCTGTCTCTCCTTGGGACAGTCATGCTTATTTCCATCAAAATACAAAGGCGCTTGTGAACCAATTTGGAAAAACCACTGCAGAAGCAACTGCTATTCTCCAGCAGTGTGCCACTTGCAGCAAACAGGCCCATTCTATTCCTATGGGGGTAAACCCCACAGGGACCGAGTGTTGCCAAATCTGGCAAATGGATGTTACACAATATGCCCCATTTGCCCCATGGAAATATCTTCATGTTTCCATTGACACCTTTTCTGGCTTCATCATTGCTACCCCTCAACGGGGTGAAGCCACTAAGCATGTCATTAATCACTGTATTCGCTCATTTGCAACGTTGGGATGCCCAAAAGAACTAAAAACAGACAATGGTCCTGCCTACACAGGAGCAGCCTTTGGTGCCTTTTGTAATCAGTGGTCAATTGTTCACAAATTCGGAATTCCTTACAACTCCCAAGGCCAAGCCTTGGTTGAGCGCGCCCACCAGACGCTAAAACATGCGCTGGAAAGATATAATCAGACACAAGGGAAAATTGCCCCTAGCCTCCCAACTGTGCAAGACATTTTAAATCTTCGTTTATATACATTGAATTTCATTAATCTTACTGGAACTCCACCGACGTCTGCAGCAGACAGACATTTTTCTTCTCCTCCCATTACCCCCTCCCGCCCACATGTTTGGTATCGTCAACTCCCTGATCCTACCTGGAAAGGGCCCGTTGAACTCATCACTTGGGGGAGAGGCTACGCAGCAGTCCAACTGCCTGAAAAAGTCTTGTGGGTTCCTGGTCGCTGCGTCCGGCCCTACTTTGCTCCAGCACCCCGCCCATCTCTGCCGGCAGCCTCCCTGTCTCCTGAGCCTGCAACCATTGATGTGTGACTTTGTACTCCCAGACAACACCTTGTGAGTTCCAGGTCGCCATGTTCGCCCATATCATTCCAAGCCTGATCCAGAAAACGATGTTCCTAATAACACTTTGCCTACTGACGGAGAGACAGCATCTTGACGCCTTTCTTGCCCTCCACAATCCTCACGAGCCCCACAATTTTACGTGGGTAGTATTGGACAAACACGCAAACATCCTGAACTCCACTTCGTCCATAGCTGTGCCGGGATCCTGGTTTCCTGACCTGTACTTTGACTTTGGCATCATGCTGGGGGCCACCACCATCACTAGCCACCAATGGATCAAGCGGTGGTCCCTCTATGTTTGCCCTGGCTATATGAAAGACACAGCACACCGGAACAAGTGTGGGGGAGAAAGCGCCTATTTTTGCGCAGACTGGGCCTGTGTCTCCACGGGGGAAATAACATGGGACCCCCCCCTCAAAGGTGATTTTATTATACTCAAACGGACTGGTCAGAATGTCAAATGTGAGAAAGACCTAACTAAAGAACACTTTAATTGTAATCCGGTTAGGATTTCCTTCACCACCCAGGGAAAACGGCACGGGGGGTGGCAGGTTGGAATTACTTGGGGAGGTCGTGTTTATGATAAAACCAACAAGCTAGGGAACATTTTTACCATAAAACTAATACAAACCCCCATAGAACCCCCGGTACCGATAGGCCCCAACAATATACTAACTGACCGTAAGGTGCCACCCTCGCAACCCACCGGTACTTTTGAGAAAACTCCGCCTACTCCTATTGATCATTCTTACTCTCCTTCACAGAGACGCCCTGGGAACCCTCTTTGGGACATTGTCACTGCCTCCTATCACTTGGTAAATAGCACCCATCCTAACCTTACTACTGCCTGCTGGTTTTGTTATGATGTTCAACCCCCATATTATGAGGCTGTAGGGTTTGTCTCTCCATACAACACCTCCTCGGATGACAAGGCATGCAGATGGAAACATGGCTCACAAACACTGCAGTCAATGTCAGGTAAGGGAACCTGCATTGGACTGGTACCCACGCAATACGGACAATACTGCAACACCACACATACCACGATTAACACAACACTCTTTTACATACCACCTATAGACGGATGGTGGGCCTGCTCCACAGGCCTTACAGCCTGTGCCCACGGCCATGTGATAACCACCAAAGGCTTTTGCATCCTTGTCCAGGTCATACCACGCATATACATCCACACAGCAGCAGAAGTTTATAACACCTACTCAGGGTCAGCACTCATAAGACACAAGCGAGAACCTATCTCCACTCTCACAATAGCTCTTTTGGTAGGACTTGGCCTGACCGGAGCAGGAACTGGAATAGCTTCTTTTGCACATCAGTATACTCAATACCACAACCTTAGAGCAGCCATCGATGAAGATTTAGAGAGAATAGAAACTTCTATCTCGCACTTACAACAATCCCTAACCTCCCTCTCTGAAGTAGTCTTACAGAACAGAAGAGGACTTGATTTGCTTTTTCTAAAAGAAGGGGGGTTATGTGTCGCCTTAGGAGAAGAATGTTGCCTTTATGCAGACCACTCTGGTATAGTACAGGACTCCATGACCAAACTCAGGGAGGGCCTGACTAAACGAAAGAAAGAGCAAGAAGGTCAACAAAATTGGTTCCAATCCTGGTTCAACTTTTCTCCATGGTTGACCACCCTGCTAAGTGCCATAGCAGGACCACTGGTATTGTTATTCCTTGCATGCATATTTGGCCCTTGTATTTTAACTCACTTAAAAAACTTTGTGCAAAGCAAAATAGGTACTTTGGAAAATATGGTACTAGAACGTCTCCATTACCAACCAGTACTATCTGGAGAAGATATGAAGAAGGCATCCCTCTACGCACTAGATTCTGATGATGAGTCGGAATTCGTTAATTCTATACAATTACGTAGGCCAATGCTCGCCCTGGATGGGAGGGGGTCGGAGGACCAACAACTCACAGGGCAGGAAACCTACTTTTAAAACAAAAACAGAGGAGATGTTGGGAAAATGTTTGGTTCAGGCTCCTGCAGTGTGACTAGGCCAATGGCTCTCACATGAAACAGGAGCCAAGGACATGAGAAACTGTAACCACGTAGACATAGAAACTGTGAACAATGGTGAATTGTCCATCGGAAGAGTACATACACACACAAGGACAACGTGCAGATATCACGAACATTCACACACACAAACTGCCTTCGAATGGAATGCTTATGTGAAAGAATGTAACAGCTTTTGCCTGCTTCATATAACTGCAATTGCCTGCCTTTTGTAACTGTTTTTACTTGCTTCATGAAATCACCTATAGTTTGCTGAGCTAGAATGTAACCCCCCTTGCTTGCCCCATGTAACTACCCATATTTTGCTGAACTAATAAAAGAGATTGCCTGAGATTTGTTCAGGGCATTCTCACCCCGAGGAAAACCCTGCGTGGAGTATTCCTTCACTGTTTTGGCATTATTTCATGAGAAGCCTTCTGGATGCGGAAAAACCGCAAATGGGTACCACTGTTACCATCCATAAACGCGCAGTTTCGATGGCCAGGTCGCGATATTTTGTAATTTTTTCCAGTTCTTTTTCTTCGACTCTGGCATCTCCTGGTACAGCAATATCAATGAGCTGTATGCTTCGGTTCTCTACAACTGCGATATCCGGCGAATTATTATATCTTTTATTCATTAAACATGAACCTCAGTCAACTGAACATTCAAATTGGCTGGCGCTGATGGTTGACACGGTGTCAACCAGGTACCTCCTTAAAATATAAGATGTTCCGAGTAGCGCAGTTTCTTACTTCCTTTCTCTTTGTCCCTTTCTTTTGTTCTTCCTCCTTCCCCTCCTTCCTCCTCCTTCCTTCCTTTTCCTCCCTCCCTCCCTTCTTTCCTTCCTCCATTGTTACTTGTCCTTCCTTCCTTCCTCCTTCCTTCCCTCCCTTCCTCTCTCCCTCCTTCCCTCTCTCTGTCCTGGGTTCCCCTTTTGTTGTGGTAAGCTTACGAGAAAAAAATCAGTGAGAAGGTAACAAGTTATACTAGTATGCTAGCTATACTAGCTACTGCTTCACCATTTCTCCTTAAGACAACCTGATTTATTGGGTTAAAAGTCAGTTCAGAGGAGACAGAATTTAATAGTGTGAGAGAGACAGTTGGGACTGACTCTTATATTAAATTATCCCACCCTCCAAGGAAATACTGTATGCTGTACATGTTGTGTCTGGAAGTGGATAGGTGAAACAAATATTCACATCTTTGTTCAGTTCCCTGAGTTGGAACATTTTCTTAGGTATTTGTTTTCCATTTCATCCTCAGCTCCTCTATTTCCTAAAGCAAGTGTCATTTAACAATACGATAGGGGACAAAGTTTCCTTTGACCAGAATGGTGTGTTTCTAACAGCATTTGATGTTATAAATTGGGTTTTGTTTCCAAACAAGTCTTTTTTTGGAATAAAGGTTGGAATGATCAACTCCCAAGAACCAAGAGACCCAAAATTGACTATGAATGAAAATCTCATTGTCTGGAACAGTTGGTTTAATCAGGTAAGATATAACTTGCACTCTTTGGGTACTTGCCTTATTATTAATAAAGGTGTAATTATTGTCCTAGAATGTATCATTGCTCAGAATGTATCTGCCAAACAGAATGAATCTGCCAAATATTTTACTTTTTTTCTTATGTCTTCAAATCATACATTTTGGACTTGGTATACACATAAAAATATATTTTCATCTGGACTTCTCTAAAATGCACATTTCTGCAAATCATTTTTTTTAATGGGACATACATTATTTGCAGTACTTTAAATTAAATGAACGATATGCAAAGACATTTCTGTTTGTGAATATTTTGCCAGGCAGTCTATGGGAAAAATGCTTTATTGCTGTTAGGAAGACTGTACATTGTTACCTGTAAAGATAATATCCACCACTAATATTATTAATATCCCATCTTTCAAACTTTTTGTGAAATTTAGTTGGCTGGTTTCAGGTACTTGGCAGATTATATTTATTTATTTGTTTGTTTGTTTGTTTGTTTGTTTAAATTTATTAAAAAATTGATACATTTAAATTTATTTTGTACTAGTCAGAAAAAGATAATTATGTTTAACTTTTAATTTTGTCCATTTTTCAATTTTATGTGAGTTATAATAATTAGCTTCTTTTAAATACATAAAGGAATAAACTTTTTTTTGGTCAAAATATCTGAAGAGGTGATAGATTTTATAAAATAACAATATTACTGGTTAGAAATATTTAGTAGTTTTAAAAATGGACTTTTGAAATGAGCTTAGATTCAAGGCAGAATCAAAAATTCTAATGATTACTGAATCATTAGACTCAAAAGCACTTTTGAGAAGAGGACAGAGGCCTGCAGGAACACTGTGGATCAGGGGTCCCCAACCCTCAGCCCATGCACTGGTACCGGGCCGCGGCGTGCCAGCAACTGATCCGCACAAACAAGCAACGCCTCATCCGTGGATGCAGGCAGCACACAAAACCACGTACTCTCTGATCCATGAAAAAACCTCTCTCCACGCAACCGGTCCCTGGTGCCCAAAAGGTTGGGGACCTCTGCTGTAGATTTTGCATTAGATCTTGCATTCTTGCACATGCTTCTCATCTTAGCAAAAGCATTTTCAGAATGCTTTTGTGAAAAGGCAAGAAGCCTGCAAGAAAGAGAGATTTGCTGTTGCCTTCTCTCCCCCGCAATTAACTCTTCTAGTGTAAGATTAGCAAAGCTAATGTGGGGGGGGGGGCAGGAGAGAAGGCTAGCATCTAGCGATGAAAGGAAAACAGCTTCATCAGTGTTTGAGAAAAAGACAGGCAAGGGTGAAGGTTCGTTCTCTGAGCTTGTGGGTTGGTTTCCAAACATTTCATTACCAGGCTAGGTAACATCTTCAGCAGTGTTTAGGGGATGTCAGCATCAGTGTTCTTCTGTTTAGAAGGGCTTCAGGTGAGACAGGCAATTTTGTACCACATGGCCCAGCTTGTTCTCTTTTCCTATCCTGACATCTTCAGCTTTGGAGACCCTCAAAAGGTAAGTGAGTGATCAGTGACAGGGGGTTGGTATGGAGAAGGCCTGAAGCAGCAGTGGGAACTCAAAGGGTGGGAAGCGGAGCATGAGATATATCAGTGGGTGGGGAGAGGCCTTGGGTGGCCAGAAGTAGGTGATCATGTTCATTCACTAGCCTCCCTCCCCATGGTCTTTCCTACCCCTGAGTTACCCTTGTGCAATCGATAACCTGTGCATTTGATTAACAAATGCATCAGAAAGAGAAGGGATGGGGGGCATGTTCACTTAACGTGACTTGCTTAACATCCTCCTGGGTGACAAGCATAACGGGCAGCTGCCATTACAGTTGTAATTTGAGGACTACCTGCAATATGCAAACCACACACACAAACAAACATACACACACAAACACACTCACGTGTGCTCATATTCAGTAAAGTTTTTCACGAAACATATAACATTATATTATATTGGTTGCGGTAAAAGATTTTAAAGATTTAATAAATAGTGTACATCTGCAAGTGACTTATTCTAAAAGCAATTCAGGGAACAATGGGAGTCCTGAATTGGAACTAATGTTAAAGAACAAGCCTTTTAATAATGAGTGAATTTCCAAGAAGGTTGGATTAGCCTGTTTCTAGTTTGGGATTTTTCCAGCAAGCTTGGAGTAGCTGCTTCCAAATCAGAAGAGGATAACTTTAGGTTAATATTTTAACCTAAAGAACTTCTCCAGTAATATGTGTCCTTTAGACTGTAAGGATTCTAAAGCTTTCCTTGTGAAGTTTTATGTTATCTACTCTCATTGATGAATTAGGTGGAACCTATCTCTGTTTGTAATGAAAAGTGCCAACCTGGTTACAGGAAACAAAAGAAAGAAGGGGAGCCATTCTGCTGCTATGATTGCATTCCCTGTCCAGAAAGCAAGATTTCTGAATGGGAAGGTAAGAGGTAAAGTGCTTTTCTCAAAGACATGAGCCATTACTCACTACACTGGACGTATAACTTGCTTCCCTAAATTAAAGTTTCTCAGGCTTATAATGGAATTGTTATGTCCTCAAACATCTTGTTTTTAATTAACTGATTCTCATTGAAAATAGGAGGCTGAAAATATACTTGATTGTTATTTTATTAAATATAAGAATTTTCACATGTCAACTTAAGGAAAAATCTACCCTTTAGCCTATATTTCTCAGTCAATTTCATTTTCAGTTTTAATTTTGTTATTTACTCAGGGAAAAAAACAAATGTAAATCAGATTGTTGGAGTTCTTTGACATTAGTTTTTGATTGCAGTGATTTTGTTAGCCTAAAGATATGATAGGTGGTATATAGTTTGACTTAGATAAATGATAGCTAGCTAGACAGCTAGACAGGTAGATAGCTAAATAGTTAGTTAGACAGACAGACAGACAGAACTAGTCAGTACAGCAATCATAAAGCTGAATGAATTTCTGTAAAATCCAAATAAGGCATCCAAAATTGGATTCTTGTAGAAATGATTTATCCCTCAAGTGAATGGTTTTTCTTGTAGAAAATTGCTTTTAACATTTTAAAATTAACATTTATATGAACTATATCAGTATCAAACATTGGGTATCTAAGGATAAGTTTCTGTTTTCCAGATATGCCTGACTGTGTTGAATGCAAAGAAGATCATTACCCAAACAAGGATCAGAATAGCTGTATTCCTAAAATTGTAACCTTTTTATCCTATAATGAAATTATGGGAATGGGTTTAGCCATTGGTGTCATTTTCTTTTCCCTGATAACTGTTGCCTTATTAAGAACATTTATAGTGCACCACAATACTCCCATTGTGAAAGCCAATAACCGGGACCTCACCTACACTCTTCTTATCTCCCTCCTGCTTTGCTTCCTTTCTGCACTCCTTTTTATTGGGCAGCCTCAGAAGATGAAGTGTGTCCTGCAACAATCTGTTTTTGGCATAATCTTCTCAGTAGCTATTTCTTCAGTATTGGCCAAAACCATCACTGTGGTTTTGGCATTCATGGCTACCCAACCAGGAACGAAGAGGACTAGATGGATGGGGAAAGGGCTGGCCAGTTCCATTGTAATTTCTTGTTCTCTTATCCAGATAGGCATTTGTACCATATGGCTATCAACCAGTCCCCCATTCCTGGATGCTGATATGCACTCAGGAATGGGTGAAATTACTCTGCAATGTAATGAGGCATTCCCTGTCATGTTTTACAGTGTCATTGGGTACATGGGCTTTTTAGCCATTGCCAGCTTCATAGTAGCTTTTTTTGCCAGGAATTTACCTGATACTTTCAATGAAGCCAAATCTATTACATTCAGCATGTTAGTGTTTTGCAGTGTGTGGTTGTCATTTGTCCCAACCTACCTGAGCACCAAAGGAAAATACATGGTTGTTGTGGAAATTTTCTCTATTTTAGCTTCCAGTGCAGGATTGTTAAGTTTTATATTTTTGCCCAAATGGTACATTATTGTTGTGAAACCTGAACTGAACAACCGTGGGAAACTTAAGTGGAGAAACCACTGAAGAAGCAAGGAAACTGTCTCAGCAACCACATCCACTACATCCAGGGGGAAAAAATGACATAATGCTTTTTTTAAAAGGCTACTGTTACACTATTTGAAATAATCTTGGCTAATTCTGATGGTGTTTTTTTTTTGTGGAGGTAGTATGCAAAAAAAAAAGTTACAATTACAATAGTAAAGCTAATATGAACTGAACAAAATAGAATAAAAAGAAAAAGTAGACAGTACATAAAAGGAAAGAATGTAAAAATAAAAATAAAAAAGGAAATTAAAAATATAGTAAAAATTTGAATAGAAATATATAAAGAAATTATTTTTCCCCATCATCAGAAGCATTGCCATTGCAGGATTAGTACAGGCAAATCCATTAAGAGTTATCAGAGATAATAACATATCTATTTTTGTTGTTGGTGTTGTTGTTGTTGTTGTTAGTTGCGAAGTCATGTCCGACCCATCGCAACCTCATGGACAACGTTCCTCCAGGCCTTCCTGTCCTCTACCATCTTCTGGAGTCCATTTAAGCTCATGCCTACTGCTTCAGTGACTCCATCCAGCCACCTCATTCTCTGTCATCCCCTTCTTCTATTGCCCTCAATCTTTCCCAGCATCAGGCTCTTCTCCACTGAGTCCTTCCTTCTCATTAGGTGGCCAAAGTATTTAAGTTTCAACTTCAGGATCTGGCCTTCTAAAGAGCAGTTGGGGTTGATCTCTTCTAGGACTGACCGGTTTGAATGCCTTGCAGTCCAAGGGACTCGCAGGAGTCTTCTCCAGCACCATAGTTCAAAGGCCTCAATTCTTTGGCGCTCAGCCTTTCTTATGGTCCAACTTTCACAGCCATACATTGCAACTGGGAAAAACCATGGCCTTGACTATACGCACTTTTGTTGGCAGGGTATGTCTCTGCTTTTTAGTATGCTGTCTAGATTTGCCATAGCTTTCCTCCCCAGGAGCAAGGCTTTTAATTTCTTGGCTGCAGTCCCCATCTGCGGTGATCTTGGAGCCCAGGAAAATAAAATCTGTCACTACCTCCATTTCTTCCCCATCTATTTGCCAGGAATTGAGAGGGCCAGATGCCATGATCTTGGTTTTCTTAATGTTGAGTTTCAAGCCAACTTTTGCACTCTCCTTCTTCACCCACATCAAGAGGCTCTTTAGTTCCTCTTCACTTTCTGCCATTAGAGTGGTATCATCTGCATATCTTAGGTTGTTGATATTTCTCCCAGCAATCTTAATTCCAACTTTTGATTCATCTAGCCCTGCCTTTCTCATGATGTGCTCTGCATATAAGTTAAATAGGTAGGGCGACAGAATACAGCCTTGCCGGACTCCTTTCCCAATTTTGAACCAATCAGTGGTTCCGTGTCCAGTTCTCACTGTTGCTTCTTGACCTGCATATAGGTTTCTCAAGAGACAAATAAGATGATCTGGTACTCCCATCTCTTTAAGAACTTGCCACAATTTGTTGTGATCCACACAATCAAAGGCTTTAGCATAGTCAATGAAGCAGAAATAGATATTTTTCTGAAACTCCCTAGCTTTCTCCATGATCCAGCGTATGTTGGCAATTTGATCTCTAGTTCCTCTGCCTCTTCGAAATCCTGCCTGTACTTCTGGTAGTTCTCGATCCACATACTGCTGGAGTCTAGCTTGTAGGATTTTAAGCATAACTTTACTAGCGTGTGAAATGAGTGCAATGGTGCGATAGTTTGAACATTCTTTGGCATTGCCTTTCTTTGGAATTGGAATGTAAACTGACCTTTTCCAATCCTGTGGCCACTGTTGAGTTTTCCAGATTTGCTGGCAAATTGAGTGTAGCACTTTTACTGCATCGTCTTTTAAGATTTTGAATAGCTCAGCTGGAATACTGTCACCTCCACTAGCTTTGTTGTTGCTCAGATTTCCTAAGGCCCATTTCACTTCACATTCTAGGATGTCTGGCTCAAGGTCAGTGACCACCCCATCGTGGTTATCTGGGACATTAAGCTTGTTCTTGTATATTGACTATGAAGGCTACTCCATTTCTTCTGAGGGATTCTTGCCCGCAGTAGTATACCTGATGGTCCTCTGAATTAAATTCACCCATTCCTGTCCATTTTAGTTCACTGATTCCTAAGATGTCTATGTTCAGTCTTGTCATCTCTTGTTTGACCATGTCCAGTTTGCCTTGATCCATGGATCTTACATTCCAGGTTCCTATGGAGAAAAAATCTTTACAGCATCGGACTTTCCTTTCACCACTAGATGCATCCACAGCTGAGCGTCCTTTCGTCTGTGGCCCAGTCGCTTCACTCTTTCTGGCACTACTAGTACTAGTCCCCTGCTCTTCCCCAGTAGCACATTGGACACCTTCCGACCTGAGGGGATCATCTTCCAGCATCATATCTTTTTGCCTTTTGATACTGTTCATGGGGTTTTCATGGCAAAGATATTGGAGTGGGTTGCCATTTCCTTCTCCAGTGGATCACATTTTGTCAGAACTCTCTGCTATGACTTGTCCATCTTGGGTGGCCCTGCACGGCATAGCTCATAGCTTCATTGAATTATGCAAGCCCCTTCACCACGACAAGGCAGTAAACCATGAAGGACGTATCTATTTTAACTGTGGTCAAATAAATCAGTTGTGTATTTCTTTCTTTTCTTTTTAACAGTGCATTTAAATAAAATCAAGAACTTTATTTCTTTTTATTTTTTCTTTGTCTCTTCTCATAAGATCATTTTAAAATTTAGCAAGTCTCTTGTAAATCCAATATAGGAAAATTATCCAGGTCATTCTCTTGGTTTATTATTTGTATATCTCTTTTAATTATTAAAATATCAGTCAGATTTTGTTTTTATCTCACACATTTTGTTTTTCCCATGTCATTTTTGTAGCCTATAATTTGTAAATCCAGTTTCCACTCAGTCTATAACTTTTCAGAACTTGTTCCCCTTCCATAATCTTTTTTTGATATAGTCTCTCCATAGAGGCAGATGTCTGTTGACACTATGAAAATTAATTGCTAAGTCTCTTGTTTAAAAATATCCTCCAATATGTTCAATATTCATTTTTTTGCTTTATTTTGTAATTGTAAGTCAAGATTCTGTGCTCTTCTCTTTAAATTGTAATATTTATTCACCTCAGTTTCCCTCTAGTGTTTAATATCAATGCTGCTAACATCGGATGTTCTTCCTTTGACAACAGCTGGAAATGCAGCCATTTTCTCTATTGCTTTTAGAATTAGTTGATGCTGGGAGGGGGAATAGGGATGAGAGTCCAGCTAGTCATAACAATAATAACTTAGTCATGGGAACCCAAGGACATTGGGCCCAGAACTGATAGTGTTTTGGCGGGCTGGAGGGCTGGAGAGAAAGCCCACACTTCAAGCTAATTGGGGAATGTGATTTATGACTGTTTATTGGAGGAGGGAATTGCACTTTGCTACTTTGTATCCAGGGGAGGGGAATTTAGTTTCTGGTTTCAATTATGTAGTGCTGATACTTTGTTTCTCAAATAAAAGATTTTTTTAAGGTAAACAATGCCTCAAAGTTCTTTTGAAGAGTTTCATCTGTCGGAACCATGACATTTAATTTTTAAAATCTTATTATGTTTTTTAAAAAATAATTCAAAAGCATTTTCTCTTAGGAAGTATTCTTTATAATTAATTCCATAATCTTATTTTAACATTATGTATCTGGGTCCTTAGTCTATTTGTAACTTTCTGAAATCAAAGTTTTAACCACCCTTTGTCAATTACAGTCAATTACAAAAGGCAGCTTTGTTTGAAATCTCAAATGACATCTCAAACAACTCCTACCTGTCCAAAATCCGTGAGAAGGACTGATAGATGGACAAAAATATGAAATCCAGTCTGGCTGATTGTGAGAAGAAACATAATAATAAGATGATGTACACATTCACTTTTTCCTTGTCATTTTTTTCAATTACCAATCTATTCATGTCTCCTATGGCTCTGCTACACTAAGGATGGATCACACAATGCCTTTTATTTCTGCCAAATGGTTCCAAATGAAGCCCATCAATACAGGGAGATTCTTGAATCACTTCTCAATTTCAGGTGGACCTTGCTTTCACTGCAACTAGAATTAATTTAGAATGGATCCTTCAAAGCATGGTTCCAGAATTTGCCACTCGTGGGATTTATTTTGCTTTTATAGAAGCAGTCTACAAAGTAGGCATGGAAAATGAACATGGGGATTTAAGGAAATGGGTATTTAATGTATGGAGTAGAATCATGACCAGGACAGCCAGTCTGTTTCTCCTTTTGGGTGATGTTTGAACTCTAGTGATTTTGGACTGGTTGCTTCCATGATGTCACAGAAGAGATAGTGAAAGGACAAACAGAGCAAAAGGTAAAGTGTGGGATTTGACTGCTCAGCTAGAATTTAAGTGCTATAGCAATAAATGGGATCAAAAACCTGCTAAACCAGTCTATCATGGTGTTTTATCCTTGGCTATCCATTCCAATTGGCTGCCAGTTTAGCAATTTATTTAGGACTGAAAGCCTTGTAATGCAAAATATTTTTTTTAATAAGCAACTGTTGGCTGCACTTTCCCCAACTGGGTTATGAACCATAGAAGTAGTGATCTCTGCATTGGACTGGAGAGACTGGAGGTTACAAAACTGATTTGTAAAACCATTTCTGATCAAAGCTGCAGCATCTACAGTATAATGCTTTCTTTGCTATGGCTCATGCTTTGCATGTCATGTATTTACTCAGATTCAAGCACAAAAAATGATGGAGAAAGAGAGAGATGGACATTTATGACCCAGCAGCCATGGGAGGTAATGTAAATTTGAAGGGTTCATCAGTGCAACATTCTCGTCTGAGGAATCCATTCTTACAAAAAAAATTCTGTATTCTGGAGGCAAACCTCAATAGAAATCCATTAGTCTGTACATTCCTATCTATATTACTGTGTGCTACACTAAATTGGCTCTTACATGAATTATTTTAGTTTCAGTTGGAATAAAAATTAAGACTGCATTTCATGAAATTCTCTATCAATAGTTTCACAATACCTCTGAAGTATTAATTTACTTTTAAAAGTCATTTACTAGATTTCTCAACAATATCAGTTATATATGGCCAGTTTTTTTTGACTAAAATTATCATGTTTAATCACTGTCATGCTAGGTAGGACAAATGTTGGTCACTGCTCTTTATATCAATCTGATTTTTAAAAAGTAGTTGGGTTGTTCCAGAAGTGACAGAACTTGATATTGTAAGAGGCATTTGAGATTGGCTCTAAAATACGTATATGTACTTCTATCTATCCAGGGATATGTATTGTAAGGATCAGATTAGTTCTCCTAAAATATTTAGGCTATCTTTCTTGCTCGGGATAAATAAATCTGCCATACATAATCAATCTGCCAAATATTTTACTCTGTTTCTTATTTCTTCAAACCTTGAAATATTTTGGATTCAGTTACTAATTTTGAGGTACACATAAAAACAGATTTTATCTGGATGTCTCCAAAAATACATAAATTATGCTCCTCTAAAATGCACATATCTGTAAACCATTTTCTATAATAGGACAGACATTTATACGCACATTAAATAATTTTTTTCCTTATCTATAATTATTTTAGTGTTGTTCTAATATAGAAGGATGAATTCATTTTTTATTTATATTTCAGTTTTGGTTATTGATATGGTATTTTGGCAAATTTTGGTAAAATATGAATTGAAACTTTTTTCAAGTTTTCTCTCTCCCTTTTTTTTTCTTAAAACAACTCAGACAACATTGTCTTCCTTTCTGGAC
This sequence comes from Azemiops feae, assembly GCA_023970755.1. Taxonomy (NCBI): domain Eukaryota; kingdom Metazoa; phylum Chordata; class Lepidosauria; order Squamata; family Viperidae; genus Azemiops; species Azemiops feae. The sequence continues at coordinate 80,886 of JALGBA010003959.1, forward strand.
TTTCTATAACATGGCTTTTCAACCGGTGGTACGCGTACCACCAGTGGTACGCGAGCACATGGCTGGTGGTACGCGAAGGACGGGTTGAAAAAACATGTATAAAAAAAAATGTAAAAAAAATATTAAAAAAAATTTTTTTGAATTTTTTTTTTTTTTTTAAAGTGTAAAAGTGGATGAGGTGAAGCGGCAGCAGCGCCGTACAGGCTTGTGGCCAAATCAGCTGGAACTGCACGTTGCCTGGGTCCGACTGAGAGCCCAGGATCAAAGCGCACAGCTCCAGCTGATTGGCGGCGGCCTTGGGTGTGGCAGGCAGCCTCACGCAGTCTTCAGGGGAGATTCCGCTGGAGCTGCGTGACACATTGCCTGGGTCCCCCCCGCCCCCACCCAGATGCCCTCGCCTCCCCCAAGCGTTTTTTTACTCACCTGCTTTCAGCAGCACTCCCTTTCTCCTGCCCTTCTCGGCCTTCGCCCTGTGTTTGTGAGACAAAAAAAAAAGTTCCATGAGACTTTCTAACTTCTCGCGAGAAGTTAGAAAGTCTCATGGAACTTTTTCTTTTTTACCCAAAAGCACGTGGCAAAGGCAGAGAAGCAAAAGGAGGAAGGGAGTGCAGCTGAAAGCAGGTGAGTAAAAAAATGCTTGGGGGAGGCGAGGGCATCTGGGTGGGGGCGGGGGTGCCAACCTTACCCTGCATGGTGACCGGAGGGTTAACGGCGGGCGCGGGGGGCCCAGGAGGAGCTGCGCAAAGCAGGCGGAGGGGAGGCCGGGCAGATTGTGTGCTCCGGCAAGTGAACAAGCTGGGCAGGGGCGCAGAATCGGCGTTCCTGAGCACACGCCCATTCGCGCCCCTGCCCATCTGGCTCGCTGGCCAGAGTGAAGGGGAAGCTTCTGAGCGGCGGGCGGCTTCGGAGAGCCCCGCGCGGCGGGCGGTTTCGGAGAGCCCCGCGGGGTGGGCGGCTTCGGAGAGCCCCGTGCACCTTCTGAGAGCCCCACGGGGCGGGCGGCTTCGGAGAGCCCCGCGGGGTGGGCGGCTTCGGAGAGCCCTGCGGG